>JAZHYW010005932.1:0-74340 GCA_037355805.1 Ixodes ricinus
TGCAGACTCTGTTGATGTAGGTGATGTTAGTGTCGGGTGGAGAGCTCGAGACACCTCCTCTCGAACAATCTGCTGAATCAATTCGCGCAAACTGGTGCTATTGATGTCTGGGCATACTGGTGGAGCGGATATGCTGCTCACCTCAGGGAGACGTTGGACTGTGGCAGCAACAGACAAGCGCTGGGTTTTGAGTTCGTGGAACTGCTGGCATATTTCTACAATCTTCTTCACGGTTGTCGGATTATGCACGAGTATGACTTGAAAGACGTCCTCGGCGATTCCTTTCAAGAGATGACGCACCTTTTCGTGTTCTGGCATGTTTATGTCTACTCGACGGCAAAGATCCAGCACGTCCTCAATGTAGGATGTAAATGATTCAGTGGGCTGTTGAGCGCGCGAAGCAAGCTTTCGGTCTGCTGTAATTTGTCGCATCGCAGGTCTTCCAAACACTTCCCTAAGGCGGTTGGCAAACATTTGCCAGCTTTGAAAGTCTTGTTCATGGTTATGGAACCAGAGTTTTGCGACGTCGGACAGGTAGAAAATGGCGGTAGTCAATTTAGTGGCATCGTTCCAGTGATTGTAACGACTGGCGCGATCGTAGGCGTCAATCCAGTCGTCGACGTCAGCGTCACCAATACCGGAGAAAATCTGAGGCTCACGTTGGCGAGTGGTGAGAACCGACTGGGATCCGATGTCTGCTTGGGTTGCCGTTGAGGTCATTGCGGAACTCGTACTGGCAGTAGGGGGTGTCATCGCTGCTTTCAATGTGAGAATGCGGCTTCTCAGCTCCAGACTTGATGCCGCGGTGATGGCGAAAGGCCCGCACCTCCACCAAGTGAAGCGAAGAAGAATAGCAAGACAAGAAAAACGGTGTAGCTGAAGGCTCTGATACGGGTCAGATTTTATAATAGACGCGCGCGATCGTCGTTCTTCTTTCTGGATCTCCAGGCTTGTCGTCTTCTTCACTACAATATATATATATATATATATATATATATATATATATATATATATATATATATATATATATATATATATAATATATATATAGCACCGCCTTAGAGAAATCTTTCCTGCCGCCCCTCGGGTCATCTATCGACGGGAAATCTCCGGGACGTCTTAGTAAAATCAAAAACTACCACTCCCGCAAGCCTAGGTTGCCGACCATGCCGAAAGCCCAGGCGTAAAGTATGCAAGTATACGTTAGAGACAAAGAACGCCACGGCACAAATTCAGAGTTCACGTGGAACATAAGGGGCACTACGATTGCGGCACGTCAAACGTGATTTATCTCCTGCACTGATAATATTTGTAACAAACAGTACGTCGGACAGACTAATCTGGCTTTCGAGACTACGCTTTAATGCCCGTGTCCCACTAGAGCGACATACAGAAACAAAAGACACCGACAAGCCTCAAACCAGAGTCTTTCGCGATTTGAGAGGCTTTGTAGAATAAAGGAGGCTATGCTCAAACACGAGCATCATGCACGCGAGGGTATCTTGTAGCAGGCTTGCAATCATCTGCTTACTTCACAGCACCAAACGACAAACGCCCTGCCAAGATGTGCCATCGCGAGCATGCTGCATGGGTTTGAGGCTTGTCGCTGTCTTTTGTCTCTGTCTGTCGCTCTAGTGGGCAGAGCATACAGCCCGAAATGTCACGCACAAACACTCCCCGACCTTCCGCCTCAGCACCTGTCTCTCTCTAATCACCAATCGCACATTTCTGTTGTAATTTGGAATCAGGTTTCAGCACAAAAATTGAAGAGAGGAAAAAGAATCATATTTTATTCATAAGTTTAATACGTTCAACCAGGGCATTAATGAAAGTCCGGGAGGTTGTTTAGTTTGCAGCTGGCTCGTTGGAGAGCTGATCCTCTCCGTCCTGAGCTCTCGAGATGCATGCTGAAGACACCAGAGATTTTCAAACTGCACATCGACAGTTAAACCTACATCCTACTACGGTTAGGTCCCAAGAGAACCTCCAAAACTGATAAATGCGGATCAAGCGGTTGATCTCAGGCAGATGATAGACGGTAGGTCACATCCTACCACTCCTTATTCAAGGAAAAATCCCCCAAAGTTAATCCACCTCAAACTTCGTCTTTCTAGCACAAAGGAATGTCTCGGGATTTGGGCGCGTCGGTGGTCACATGTGTCCTATTTCTGGTTTGAAGACGAGCCACCCCTTCCAACCAAAACTTTCAAACACCCTTTTTTTTTTTTTTTTTTTTGGGGGGGTGGGGGGATAAGGTGAATAATCTCTCCGCCAAACGTTTTTGTTTTTTGTTTTGTGCGAGCGTGAATAATTTCTTTTATGCCAAGCGTATTTTTATTTTATTTTATTTTATTCCATTTTTGGGGCATTTGCATTTGCAAGTTTTAGTTCCCTTTCCTTTCTATGTGAACTATCTGCTTTGTCAACACTGTTTCCATTTCCTACTGCATCTTACTCCCTCTAATTTCTTCTTAGGGGTATATGAAAATCTGCGGGCTGTACACTCGTTACCTGATGAAGAGCGGTCCCCGCTCGAAATGTTGTAATAAACTTCGAATTAGTAACTCCGACAGTACGCATCTTTGACTTATTAACTTTCCCGGTCCATTGTTCTTTTATTTACCTTACTTCACATATATATATATATATATATGTGTGAATATATATATATATAATTATATATGTGAATATATATATATATAATTATCCCCGTAACCGCGGGACTACGTGCAGTCCCGCAGCTCCCACACGTTTCGAATGAACCGGCTCCGATACGACATCTTCCCTCCTATTGGCCCAGATTCTGGTAAATTTAGGTGTGTGTGAGCACCTGACTGTCTGAAAAGGAACACTGAGACATTTCTGAAAGGAAGGGAACCGAAAAAAATCCGGTCATCGCCGACAGGAAACGCACACGAGCAACGAGATGGGGTCGACAACGTTACCCTTCTTCTGCGTCCCACACTGTTGCCGCTGCTTTCGTGTGTGCTTCTTTTGATACATATTTACTTCTTCCCGTCCTTTTTCTGTCGTCACCGAGGTCTCTGGTTGTTTTTGAGTGCTCACTTGATACTACGGCATTTACGTGGATTCGCGGAAGAAGCCCAGCTACGGTTTGACTGACATGTATGCCAACTAGCCAACGATGACACTGGTTGATTAATCGATAGACTCTCTCTACAGAGCTAGAGAGACTTTTGGAGTTTTCTGTTCAAATGTTTTCGTGGCGGATATTACGGGACGTATGGATACGATCGACAGTTCAGAAACAACTTATTTACGGGCTTTCTTGGTCATGTAGGACGCGAATCAAGTGCTGCAGTCGATTTTTTTTAATTCAATCTTGAGATAAAATGGAATTTCGTTCTTCGTCGTTATTCATGTGCTGTTGTGTCGACATTTGTAAATATGCGTCATAATATTCTAGTTTTCAATGAAAGGCGAATAACAAGTTTGTGTGATTATTGAAAGTGGGTTGCTTGTGCTATGTGTTTATTTATACTAATGTTATTTTATTGCCTTTACCGGTTTTATATTAATATATTAACTTATTAAGGTAATAATATCATTATATACAAAATAAGTTATATTTTATTCTAAGGCAGCTCGAGCCCATAGAGAGAAGTAAATTAGTTGAGTGTAAATAGTAAGTTGAGTACCACTGCCACGCGGGAAATTTTATATATTTTAATTAAACGATATGAGATTTAATCAGCTCGCGGCCTTGAGTGATTACACCAGAGTTGCAAGCTGATTTGTCGAGCCCATAATGTCATTCGATCAAAATTACATTACTTTTTTCACGTGGCGGGGTATAATGCAAGAATTCAGTGACAACGCGATAACATCGCTTACATGACCGTAAGCGGCATTTGTCCAGCCGTATCGGCGTTGACTACGTCTTACTGATTTGAGTAAAGCTATGCGCACTACGTCGTGCACTTCGACCGGAAATGGCTGTACGCACTACGCTGGAGAGCTCATGCCATTTGGGTCACCTAATCGGACGGCGCGTGTATAACTGGTGAGCGCGTTAACCCACCCCGCGCCTGCGTTCACGCCACCTTGCGGCGACAGTATGGGCCGCTAATGGACCTGCTGTAGAAACATCGGTTCGAGAGTAAACGGTTTCAGTATCCTCTCTCTTCCTTCTGGCCGAGCGAGAGGGAAGATGGTTTCTCGTGTGACTTCGGGGCAGAAGATTACGCGCGATGGGGACAAAGGCGAGCGTCGGGAAAGCCGTATCTAGGTCACAGCGCCTCAATGGGTGAACAGGATATAACCGACGTTTTGGGTGTGAAACAGGTGGGAGAGGCCTTCGCGCGTGTTTTTTCTGTCACTAGTCTCGGACGCAGTCGCGTGTCTAGGTGGCAGCACATATTCGCCAAAAGGTCCATTACAAATAATCGTTCGCAGCGTCTAGCCGGCAACCCAAGCCCCGCAGTCCCCGGTTGCCCTCTGGAAAGGAGTCCCATACCATTTAAGTTCTGCGAAGTTGTGTCGACAACATTCGTTCTTTCTTTCTTTATTTTTTTTTTCAGTGTTATTCATAAAAACGAAATGCCATAAATATTCGACAAATGGGGTCCGCTGCGTACGAAGCAGACACCTTACCACAATGCTATGTGACGTTGCAAGCCGTCACAACACCTGAGTGTGTATATGTTATCGAGGGTGGTTTCAAGTTAGGAGACCTTGTGAATATGAACAAGTTTTACTTTGAGAGTTACATAAAATTAGGAGATCCGGAAGAAAGCGTAGGAAAGATAAGAAAGTAAATTGGAATAAATGAAGAGATAAACTATCTGCACGAAGCAAGAGTAATTGCCATAGTCCGCAGACATCCAGAGTTCAACATAGGTGACTCAGACAGGGTTCGTCTGCATCACTCACAGTCAGCCGTCTTCCTTCTGTCTCTGCTCGTCGTGGTGAAGAATGGAGATCAACGTCGATCGGGACCCCTTTGCCAAGTCCCAGGGTCGATGACGGCGTCCGTTCAGACTTCCCAAGGTAGGCTTCCACCGTCTGCCCAACCGTCCTTTTCTCCCTCTGCTTCTTCTTTCTCTTCTTCCCCCACAGTCGCCCCATTCTCGAGCACCACACTACGCCACCGCTTTGGAAACTCGTTGTAACCATTTGGTTTGTACGAGGTTCGCGTAGTGCGTATAGCCATTTCCGGTCGAGGTGCACGACGTTGTGCATGGACTTCGACCGTCGTAGCTTTGCTCACCTCATTTTTAACTATCATCTGTTTTGCTGTGTCCAATCAATGCGTGTCTCGCCATTTTGTCGAAGTATTTCTGCATCAAATATGCATTCCTACAACAATAATGGCGTGGCTCAATGTTTTCGACTTCAAACAATCGCATTTTTATAGACATCTCATACGCATACCTTGTGCCATTTTGTACAGAATATTTCGCAGTGTAATATTTTTCTAGTGGAATCAAATATTTTCTAGACCCGTTGCTATGTGCAGCTTTCATTCTAGCTAATAAGACACGCGTATGTGACGAAAAGCGCGTGACGGCGGTTGATCCACGCGTGCCTTCGCTTCGACGCGCGCCCCCAATGGCCTTCCTTTACGACGACTATATTTCCTGTTAGGCTCCCTACGGTAGCCTGAGTTGCGCGTTCACCCCCGGAGCGCCGGCTTTCCTCCACGGCATGCGGAGTCTGCTTCTCACGTGACTGAATTCGCCGAATAGCGGCACCGCGTGTTCGAGGCGCGCGGCGCGCTCGTCTGCTTTCCTGCACGGCACTTGATCCGGCTCCTCACGTGATCGGATCTCGGCGAATAGCGGCGCGGCGGCACGTGGGAAACAGACGCGCAACTCTGGCTCCCGTAGGGAGCCTAGACTAAGAACTCTAACGGCACCACGAGAAGAGCGTACGCCCTCCTTCTCTATGAGGTTGTGTCACTGCCCACACGCCTCTCGGCGGCACCGGTATCGTTATTGACAGTGGCGGAAGATCAGCTCTAAAACCGCGTACACCGCGCGTGGCTGCACAATATCACAAAGTTCAATTTTCGTCGCGATTCCGAAGCAAAGATTTCGGCCTCCAATAACTCCTTCCCAAAGTTGTGAAACACTCACTCTGTCGTCACCGATAACTTCCATAAACACCGATCTTGCGACGAGAAAGTTCAGACTCTTCACAGACCGCCTCAACAACCTAGACAGCATTAACTTTAACGCAGCGTAGGAAGTAGGAACACGCGGGCGCGACGTCATCAGTGCAGCCATTCAATCTGCTGGCCGCGTGGTGTTGCTCGTGTGCGCTCTGACTCGCTGACAAGCCGGTTCCTAGTTGCGTTTGACTGCGTTTGAAGCTTGCGGCGGAGCCAACCCTGCTTCTTATATCGCGTCAAAGATTCCTTTGATTCCATCTATGAAGCACAGATTGCCGGTGACTCGCTCGTTCTCACGCAGCAAGCACTAAACGCAGTGTCTGAACCGGCCTTTGGTGTTTCTCAATGTCGCTTAATTTGAACACCAGAGAGTTTAAACAATCGTCTCGTCCCTGACGCCGTTGTCACGTGAGTCCAATCAGTGATGCTCCGCGAACTTCGGCCCCAACTTTGTGTTTGACGACTTTAGCGACCCTGATCTCCACTATAGGGGCTGGATGGCGCATAGCTGGTCCCCGAGCTCCCGCAGGTGAAGCCACCGAAAGTTCGGTTCCTGCCCGGAAGTCGCACGGCTGTTAGGCCTCCTAAAGTCCGTTGCAACTTAAGAAGGGAGGGCGAGGGTAAGACGGGCCGGGGAGGAGGAAGCAGACGGAACGCTGGAGAAGAGAGGGGAAACCTCCTTCTCTCTTTAGCGTTCCGTCTGCTTCCTCCTCCCCGGCACGTCTTACCCTCGCCCTACCTTGTTGAGTTGCCACAGACTATAGTGAATTCATCGATATTTTGGACAGAGGTAGAGAGACAGCAGAGAGACATCCCTTTCTATTTTGATGTTAATGAAACGTTCCCGCAAAAATATTGCCCGCATTTTGAAAAAAAAAAATTGAACCCTAGGAGGTAATGGAGAAACAGCTTGAATGAGTTTAGGTACCCTTGCCGCAATGTAGGCCACCAGTTCTCGTCGTCAGGCATTAACAGCACGGTCCTAACACTTGCGCCTACGATCTCCTTCTCCGCCTGATTGAAATGACACCGCCTGCCACTACTACAGCGGATTCGGCAGGGCTGCAAGGAACTCTCGTGAACCGTGTTCAAGGTCGGGGTTCAAGAGACAATGGATAGTTTTAGGGAGTCGTTTTTGCACAGCCGATAGGGTACAATGGGCCCTCAGGTACGAACTGCGTATAAGCGAGTCATCTCTGGTAGCACATGCGCAGTTTGTACGCGAGGGCCCATATTGCCTTATCCGGTGTGCAAATATGGTTCCCTAAAAGTCTCTAACAATTTAACGGCAGCATACGATAACGGTCACACGATATAGCCGCAATTTCTCCGTCGTTTACAGGATGGCTGATCATCGCTACTTGGCGCGACACCGGTGCAACTGCTTGCAAAGCGTAATTGACAATACTACACTATCACCGAGTACAAAGATGCTTTTGATGCTGGCCACATGTCCAAGAGCATACGTGGGTTGTAATAAGCTTGTGACTTTAGAATACTTGCCATACCATATAACATTTATAAATTGCATTTGTACGCTTACCGAAACAAACATTAAAACAATACAAAAAGGAAAACGAAAGCAATTAAGAAGCTTTATACAGAAAAACCCAATAAAATCGTCTCTAAAGTCGCTCTCGAGAAGTTGAAAATAGATTAATAAAAATCTTGGCCCTATTTTTTAATTTGTACGTCGCACTGATTCCGTTTACAGTGACGCTTTTCTTTTATGCAGTGCAAAACCAAAGCAGAACCATCGAAGCTCCAGAGATTAAGCGTGGAGCTGTCCCTTACGACTACAGTTGGATAGCGAACCAGGCCAGAACGCACTTTAGCAGCAGTCGAGCCTGTCCAGTGTTTGGAGCGTCTTCATTATACATCGTACACGAGAACCGTCCGCTCAAAACAAAGAAGCGAGCCTCCTGCCATGACCCTTCGAAGGCCGCGGTAACGTCGCTGAGAAACCGGTCAGCTCTTACTTTTTTTTCCTGCGTTTACAAGGCAGAATCATCTCGTGAGCTGACGCAAGCGCTGTTGCGCTTTAGGTTTACGTCTTCTCGGCTCCAAAAGACGCGACTGAGTCAAAAGGGCACTCACTCCCCTTCGCCTAGGACGCACGGCGGTGTCCGGTGAATATTGATTAGTTGACGAGGGTGAGGCTCACTGACCCTTTCCACGAGGGGCTAGTCGGAGTGAGACGATTTCGACTTGGTTTCGTCATCTTTATTTACGATTGAAGCTGGGGCAAGTCGAAGTCCGTGACCATAGGTATTTCTGATTAAAAATACTTGGAATGCATTTTAATGGAATCTGTACTCTCGAAACCTGATCATCCGTCCTGGTGTCCCGCAGTCCGCGCCTACCCCATGTGGTGTACAAAGAGATGGTAATGTCAGCAACACCGGTTTTGTAACCATGGGAACATAATCAAATAAAAGGACACAGGCACTTCCCCAGAATTAAAGCAGGTCACAGTATTTCGTTACAATGAACTGAGCCTATAAAACTACGCGGTCTGCAGCATGATGCTCTTCCTCCGGATCGGCTGTGCGAGTTTTTACGTGCACCGCTTTAGGTGCGGGCCCCTGGTGTTCTACTTCATCTACGACATGACCATACCCTCCGTGGTACATGGTGATGCTTTGAGGGACGCTGGTGGCAATCAATAAATATTATATATTTCGTATATTATCGAATTCGTCCTTCTTGGTCTTCTAAACAAATTTTAACAGTCGCACGCTAAATAATAAATTTGACGAAATATAGGACTTGGTTCATGAAGGTCTTTGCCCTTTTTTATACAGTATTCTATCCTCATGTATGTTCGAATGCGCAATGGCGGTCGACGGGTAATTAAGTAGGGGTCTTCTGCTTCCTATCCAGGGTTCACAATCTGATAGAGGTATATTGTAGAAAAAGGTCTTGGGGGTAATTAAAACTTCGTGTGCAATTCACGAAATCCGTTGGTACTAGAAAGTAACGTTCACTTCGGTAGTTCGGGGCATTCAGATGCCTCTCGTTGATTGTGACGAACAAATTTACTTTTTACTTTACTGTACACAGGAGGAGTTGGGAGGAGCTCGAGGAACGGGGGGGGGGTAGTTATGGACAAGGTTGTGCACTGCTTGGCTTTTGCTTTCGATGCTTTCTGTATGAAGGTAACGTCTGTCAATATAATTCTCTCCAAAACCACGAGTAAGAATAGCGACTTAGGAACTAGGAAAGCCAATACCGCGCTGTAAACGTACTGAGAAAGCAAAAATAGGAGAGAGTGATTCAACTACGAGTGAAACACGGAAAGTGTGCATGTATAGGACGGCAAGCTACCTAATCCGGGTTGACTTACCGTTTGTGCTCATTGACCCTTTGCATAACAAGAAGCTCCTAAAAAACACGTGCCTTATTACACAAAAAGTATGGCAAATTGTTGGCCAATTCTGTTGCATACGTGAAACATCCCAGCATTACGTGACATCAGATCGAGTGACGTCAATCTACCCGCTACATTTAGCGGGGAAACTGAATTGGTGTGTAGGTCACGGGACGTTAAGTTTCCCGCTAAATTTAGCGAAAAAGTGACGTCACGTCAGTAGATGCCATGTGACCTATACACAAAATTCAACTTCCCGCTAAATTTAGCGGAGAAACTGAATACGTGTTTAGGTCTGTGAAGCCCCATTATGCAACACTCCGCACGTTGCATTGTGAGACGCCGCAGTCCTATACACCAAATTCGAATTCCCCGCTAAATTTAGCGGAGAAACTGAATTGGTTTGTAAGTTTGTTGCGTCCCATAATGCAACGCTGCGCCCGTTGCTTTATGGGAGGTGACAAACCCCGGCTTCACGAAATCGGCAGCAATTAGCCAATTAACGTTGCACGTTCGAAAAAAATAGAAAAAGAGACTCACGATTCTTTTACTATTATCCACTACATAAATTGAGTGGCGAAATGTTACTACAATTGAAATTTTACGTCAACTGAAGGTCGACGTAATGTCTTCTCAGGCCATCAATTTTCCGTCTGTAGAATGTTTTTCCCAAACTTAATAAATAGGCTCCTTTGGTAGCAAAATACCATGATCAAAGGGGTGTTTCCACTAGTGGTGAAGTAGTAATTGCTTGTCTCAGAACTTCAGCAACAGCATATATCCTATTGCTGGAGTTGTGACGAAAGCAATTTTCTGACTCCTGTTATATTTTGTCTCCTGTTTTTTTTTCTACCTCCTGTTTTATATGACATGATATAGAAAATGACGCAACTGCGTACAAACTGACACATATGAACCTGGCCTCCTTAGTACTTTCGTAAACAATTGCTGTTGAATCTCAAGCAAGCGACGTCATGAACGAATAAATGCGTTCACAGAAGAGGAATTTCTAATGAAATATTTAATAAAATGTCTTACTATGACACTTTATTGGCTTCTTTAAGTGGAATGAGTGAAAAAACAATGTGAGCACGATGCGAGCTGGTGAACGACGATATTAAAAAGCACCGGAGACAAGAGAACGTAAAAAGAAGACGATCGCTACTCGACCTTGTAGTTTTGCGTAGGGCGCGCGCTCGGCAAACTTGAGACAACTTAATCCAGATGGACAACACAAAGGCAATGTAAAAAGGCCACCACGATATCTGGGCAGGCGGTTTCTTATGGCCGCAGTCTCTAACTGAAAGATGATACAAACATTCCTCAATCTGACCGAAAGCTCGTCAGTGTTTATCCTTGAAGAAGGAAACACACATCCAAAAGCGCGATACCGGCATGAAGCATCGGGGAAAGAGGGATGAGGGGCTTTCAGTCCGGCGAAGAAGCGGTCATCACAATAAAAACAGCAAAAGACTGTATGAACCTGATCCCGGCGTCCGAGGGTAGACCAAGCAACGTACTCGACAATTATCATCTTTAATCCGAGACGCCGACGGAGAAGGCGAGCTCAGACGGGCGAGACGTTTTCCGAGAGTGGCTTATCTTTTCCAAATGCCGTGGATCAGCAACGTTGGAATCTCCGCTTAACAAACGGTGAGTTGTGCTGCTTTTATGGCGCTTTGTTTGCGCGAATATTGTAGCGCGTAGTATGATTAGGCGAACTGTACACAGGTGTAGAATTTGCTTGCTGGATATCATATGTCCTTTAGGAGTCGCAAATATTGTACCTGTTTTCTTGAAGGCCTCTTACTTAGTTTGTGGCTTTGCAACCTGTGTACTATGGTGAAACTTTGAGCGAGCTAGTAACTTTAGATTGTGAGACTTATACTATAATATATCAAGCGTTGTGCCAAAAGCTAGTAGTTTCGACCGCACGCCAGTCAATATTGCGGTTTCTAGAATGTACAGGGCGCGACTCTGTCAGCGCAAAAAACGACAACGACGCTTTTTTTCCAATTGGCGATGTAAGGGTATTGGCTGAATTCGAAATCTACCACTTAGATTAGTGACCCAAACGTGCAGTTTCGACCACACTAGTACTTTAAATGACAGCTTTCAGGTTCTAGGAGGAAAACAGCAAACAATTAGCCACAGCTTGTTCGAGTTAAAGCTGTGGTGGAATGTATGTTACTTAAATAATAGAGAGGAATACCTACAAATATTAAACACAAAGGGTTTTTCAAAGCTATAAATACTTAAAAATGTTATTCTCAGTCATACTATTATATTAACGTACGCTACAACGAAGTGTAATTTAAATATCAACATCCAAAGTATTCAGATAATTCTCCATGTATTTCGATGGTGATTATGAACACAAGCAGAAGACACGAGCAAACATAATACTGACCATGGAATATCATTACAAAGAAGAATCGAAGATTAGAATATCCACGGTCGGATGGGCGCAAAAAACCTCCGGCAAATGGGTAGGAGGTGATGCAACAACACATTTTGAGGTTGTATGTTTTTATGAAATGCCTTCACCGTCAAAATGAAAAAAAGAAATGTCTATATGTACAAGTACGTGTATTATGCCACAGCAAACGTCCCTCAGTTATAAAGAACTGTAGACCTCACATAGGCGATTCAAATATCGCAGCTACTGTGGAACAAACATGACTTTTGTTAAAAAATAAATCAATAAGATTTATTTGGTTTCCAGATCTGTATACTGGGATTAAAATCGCTTCAGATAAAAAATAGTTATTCTTCACAAACGTATCTGGGAACATGAAAGAATGAATAATCAAATCGTGACAATGCCGAAGAAAGAATTATCGTAAATGTAAAGTAGAATTTAATTAACCATTTATCGATGCAATCCCCACCATACTAGGACAAAAACAACTTGGTGTCTAAGTTATTCTAAAGCTCCACTGAATTTTTCTCTTGAGTTCTTACTTGACTGCAACAAAAAATTACTTCGCTTGTTTTCGTGTTTTTTTAGCGTTCTTAGTTTGCTTACAACAGGACGTTTTGTAGCCGACAAACAAACTGTTATTTAAAAATCATGCTCAACGCTCCTCTTTGCTCAAAAATAATTTCTTTTTCATCGTGTTCACCCTTGTTTATATCTTTGTTGCTTATTAATTATTTCATTTGAATAAAAAAGTGCATATTGAAATACGAATTAAATGTTGGACGAAGAATTAATAAAAATAGTTTCGGGAATATTTTTGCGGGAAAGGATTGAAATAAATCGTCATTGAAGAATTGGTCTGATACTGATCGCGATTTAAATAATATGTAAAATCACGATTTATTTAAAACTGATATATATTCTTCACCCTGATTGCATCCCATAGACACCTGAAATTCTAATCATGTGACTAGGCGACATTATTAAACGTATCTAGCTGTTAACTACATAAACAAAATGGGGAGTTCTCTCCATGCAGTTTGAAGTAACCACGGAAAATTGTTTGCAGTGAAGAGGGAAAGCTACTGAAAGCGAATAAATCATTACGAATTCACAATCCTTTTTATGTCTCCAAACTAAGGAGCAGACGTTCGCTTCTAGGGCGCCAATCACACGCCCGCACTTCATTTCTCTCAAAGTATGTTGTTGCACCTCAAGATAATATTCGTGTTGACTGGATTTTGTATTAGTATGTGTTTTCCTGTTGAACGGTTGCACGGCTTTCAGATTCGTATCAAATTAAGACCGACATTCTAGATTATCTCGAATCCTTACACCACGCACTTAGCTATTTTTAAACAAACTCTCGGTAGACCCCTACTCTCCAAAAGCAAAATGTATTAAAATTTGCGCATTTATCAGCAAGTGAATTCATTTCATTAAACATTATATTTTTTTCTCTACTTAATCTTTTTATCACCGATTCTTCTGATATCATTGCTATACTTTAAGAATTCGTAACTTTACGAACGGCATTATTTGCTTTTCTTACTTTTTGGGCTATGCACTTGTGTCACATCCTTTCTTGTGCGTCGTAACTTCGTGTAATGTGTATGTTTTTAACACAATCTTTAAGGAATATTTACGGGCAACTAATAAGAAAGTTAGGGAAATTCAGAACGACCATAAACTTTATTTCTACCATTCTTTATCAATAATTCCAGAGCTTGAAGTTGAGTGGTGATAAAATTTGTGAAACACAATCTATGACGATTTCTTTCAAATTATTAAAAGCAATGATGAATAAGGACTAGATCTGCAAACAGTGCAAGTCCATTATATAATAGAGCGCACTGGACTACACTAAAAAGATAATTATATATTTCCAGCTATCTCCGTACTGCATATGTTCACTCCATTTCTAATAAAAGATTAGTGATACATTTTTTCACTATGCTGTCTGGAGGGTTGACCCAAAGAACAAAACAGAATGCATCGCGTTTATCTTCACCAGTGAAAATATTACAATCATCACACTCAGCACTTGTTTTTACCTTTAGCGCGACTGTGGCCTTGCCAAAAGCAATCTGCATCCCATATTTACTCGACACATTCGCTTGTCCTTCACAAAGGGCAAATCAGTCACGCGTAATTACAGGGCTGAATGAGGAAGTTTATAACCTATAGACTTGCACAACTCCGAAGTGTGTGATATGAGTAAGTCTTTCTTATGTTTGGTGCAAGCCGCCGCTTGCCTTCAGTCTCGCAATGCCTATTATTATCGATTCCCGTTGGCTTGGCTAGGCAGTTTCTACAACGCGGACCGAATACAGTATCCTACGCTGCCTGCATCACGCCTTTAAAATGCCCCTGGAAAGAAAAAACAACACACATTTTGTTTCAGAATCTTTGTGTGAAACGCGTGTCAAAAAATTAATTTTATATGGAAAAAAATATTTAGAGCAATATGGAGGGTACGAGACTTGATTTAGTCGGTAGCCACCTCCTTTCAACTTGTTTTTTCTCTCGGCATTTTGGACGCGTGAAGGAGAGGGGGATGGGCTTCGCCTTCACGCTGAGGTGGAAAAAGCGAATGCCATCTCGTTGAGCGAATGACCATTCCGTGACGTCATGGACTCTGCGCGCGGAATTTCAAATAAATGTCTCGCCGTCAATGTTGCTATAATATTTTTTTCGCGTAAACTTTATTTTTTGACACACGTGTCCCAACCAGACTCTTTGATTTTTTTTTCTTTTCAGGGCCCCTTTAAGGGTCCGTGCAACGATATTCAGTGCGAATGTTTTTACCTTGGCACGAGCGTACTGGCATTAGCCAGGCCCATGTATACTCTCACGCAACGCCATCTGGCAAAGAAACGTATTTGTTGCGGTACAACTTCAAGAATACAAAATATCGTTTTAGAGCCTAGGTCTTATAGGCGGCCGTTCCCGGGTTTAGCGGCGTCGCCGTCAACGTCGGCGTAACTGCGCACGTTGCATTACGGGACGTCACCGTTTCCCCGCTAGATTTAGAGGGAAAACCTAATCCGCTAAAGTTATCGTGAGAATGTTCGCTAAAATATTTCGCTAAATATAGCGAGGAAATTTTCGCTAATTTTAGCGGGAAATACAGCGAAACTTTCACGCTAAATGGGAGGCTAGAAGGAGATGAACAGGTGAGGGTACGGAAAAGGAGGAGAGGCACACCCTCCCCTCCGTACCCTCCTCCTCCTCCTCAAGAGCTGCGCTCTAATTTCACATTACAGGGAATTGTAAACATCTAATTTGGTTTTGTTCACTCTCTCCTTCGCAAAAATGTTTGACGTAATATGGAGGACTCAATGTCGGCATGGCCCCTTTGCCAATACAGGTTATATTAAGTTATTGAATACTTCTTACCCTAATGAATAGTATGAAATAAAGCGGGGCGACTTACAGTCACAAATAATTCAAATACGTGTTTGCCTCTCCTGAATTGTAAGGGGTCTCAAATATGTTAAATCAGATTTGTTTAACGTAAGAAGAGGCTTCACACGATATAGGATACTAAAAACACCATCTTCATTAGGAAATATATACTGTAAACGACTAAATTTTCGCGAGGACCTAATTTTCGCGAATTTCGCGAATCGCCTACAATTCGCGAAAAATAGGTACCGCGAACAATTCGGGCAATATGTGAACGCTACGAAAGCTACACTCGATTCGCGAAAATTAGAACCCGCGAATAATTTCAAATTTTCAGGTTTGGCCCGATTCGCGAAAATTTGAGCCCGCGAAAATTAAGTCGTTTACAGTATATATATACCTCTGCCTTTCAAAAATGTGGCGGCTCTTGCGAGAAATTCTACGACCAGTTCGTTGTTTGTTCTATTTTACTTTGCTGGACGTTGTAGCGTTCTCTGCTGACGTCTAATGATCGGATTGGAAACATCACCACTCAAAACAAGCCGCAGACTTGGACGTAGTTCAATTACTCTACTCAAACTACTGTAGTTTAACTATTTTTTCGAGTAACTTGGTAACTTTCAATTACAACTTGATCTGGGTAATTAGTAGTTTAATTTAACTACCTTTTTTAGGTAACTTCTACTCAAATTACTAACTACTTTCGAAATCTAGTGCTAATTTTGGTCATCACGAAAGTTTGAGCGCAGAAATGAATAAGACGCTGTAGATGAAGTTCCAGCCCCGACGGGAAGGCGTCCGGGCCAGGTGGCACGAGCAGCCAAACATAACACCGGCGCGCATAACGCAGGAAGAGATGCTTGCTTTGGTCGGGTATTGACCTAATCCGGTAATGCACGCAGGCGCCGCGTTTCCAGCTGCAACCGTAAAAGACGGGGACACTCCGAGGGCTGTTGTTGTTTTCGTGTTGTCTGTCTTTAGTGAGTTCTGACTCAAGCGGTAGGTTCCACGGGAGGTGCTACTGGAATGACCTCGCAGCTGGGCGCCTGTTCCAATGGTCGCCTCGTCGTCAGCGCGCGCATACGCCTTTGCAAAGCCGGACTCCCCCGCGCACAAACCCTGACACGGATAATCTTTTCATGGGAGCACGTTCCCGCTTCCAGCTGCAACTGTACGAGCGACGATGCTTGTTCACGTAATCCTTCGCGTCCTTCCTACTCTCCATGCCTGAGAGACCTCCTCTTTGTTAAAAACGATTTACTTCTCAGGCGTGTCAGGCGCGTCAGAATATTGTAGTCGCCGGCGAGGATTGCGAGTTACTCTTGGGAGATCCTTTTGTTGGACCCGGCGTCAGCGGCGAAGTATACTTTGGTTCATCTTCGGTTAAACCAAAACAATTTTTTTTCCGTAGCGTAGCACTAGCACTACAACGAGACGCGCAGTCGTCCGGATGATCTCATTTTCTTGGCGCGAAACTTGAACCTTTGACGGTCTGGTGCACTCGCTCAGCGTATACTCTCAGAATCTCGTCGGAATAAAGAGGGGCCAGTCATAACAATCTCAGCTTGCCGAAGAAAAAAGAAAAAAAGGAGGAAAGTTTGTTATAAAAGAACCTCTACCCGAGGCGAACCTCACATGTTTCGTCATGTACACCTAAGATGCCGACACTCGCTTACCCGACCCTGCACAGCCTGTTTCTCAAATTCAACGGTGCCTTTACATCCAGCGCGTCGGTGGAACGTCTGTTTAGCTTGGCTGGGGACGTCTTTAGAAGGAAAAGGGGAAAACTCTCCTATCACGAACTTTGAAAGTCGATTGCTTCTGCGAGCGAATAAACTATTTTGGTGAAAAAGTCAGCCATAAATAGACTGCATTTATTTTAGGCTCGCAGGGTTTTTCATTGGTTGAAACTGCTGTTCATTTTGCTACCACAAAAATATAAAAAGTAACTCCAAAAGTAACTTAAAAGTAACTCGCTACTTTTTGCAGTAGTTTGTAGTTTACTCAATACTATTACAAATGCGTAATTTCTACTCTACTCCAATTAGTTTTGGCGTCAATACTCAGTAACTTAACTTAACTACCTTTTTTGAGTAATTTGTACATGTCTGAAACAAGGCAGTCGTGATCCTTCGACACATTGCAGGAATGTTGCACGAAATTGAGAAAACTCGAACAACAATGGAGCTGCAAAAGAGAGGCAGCAAAGGCTTTTCGTAAAAAGAAACATGACGATAGCACTTATATGTCGGAATCATATTGATTTGGTCTTGAATTCAAACATCAAACATATTGTGATATACAGTGTGTACGGGTCACCTCCGGCTGTCATAACAGGGGGACAGAAATACTTCGAGTTCTCCGATGTTTTCGTGTGTTCGGTTGGGCGCACGGCGACGCTTCGTTCATTAGCGATCAATTACGTGAGGGTTAAGCTCTAGAAACGCCCCAGTGTCGTGCCTTCAAGTCGCGGATGCGTACCGACACGAACAAAATGTCACAAGTGAAGCTATTTTGATTAATTTGAGACGAGGAACGCCACCAACGCCACCGACGCCGCCGAGCCTAGGCCATTGCAGGACGATGGCATTGGCGGGCTGTGCTAGCCTGCTTCGATGTGCTGGCGAATGATGGCGCAACGTGACAAGCGCGAAAATGCGGCGCCGGCACCGCGGCACCACGACCGGCCCCTTCCCGTACAATGATGGGCCATTACGGCACGTACAAATGCAATGTACACAGTGAACTGGGAAAGAAATTTTGAATATTAAACCAAACAAGTCAAAACACTAGAAGGATGCGCATTGCAGAGACTCCCGACCCACCAAAGGAAGCGTAATAAAAAAAACATTCGACAGGTTGTCTGCCAAAACCAAGACCCGGCTCGGCGACCTTTGCAGGAAACTCGACGCGTATCTTCCGCGGCTTTTTTGTTTTGTTGTCTTTGTTGAAAAGGGGGGGGGGGGGGGCAGGTGTTCTTCGGCGATGCCTTGCCGTTCACGAAGTCGTTGAACGCGTTTATGTTGTATGTTTTAAGTCGTTCTCAGATTTATGAACCAGGCTAGTCGAATAGGAAGCCCTGAAGACGTTCTCACGATACCTTCGGTAGATATCTCATTTCTTAATTTAACAAGTGCTTCTTGTGTTCACCCGAGGGATCGGAAGGCACGGGATCCTGTATAAATAAATTTTAGAAGGTACCGCAGTTAGCACTCGGCGGTAGGACTTTTAAAGTGCTCGCTACTCACTGGGTGCTCGAAAACAAGCAAAACCAATAGCCAACAAGAAGTAACATACCGTATTTCCGGGCTCATAGTCTACAAACTATACATGTTTAAAAGTTGAAATTTTAGGCTGTGCGGACTATCTACGCGTGCGGACTATGCAGGAATTATGTTTTTCAAGATGGTTCATTATGACAAGACGTTACGGATTTTGTTAAGGAAAGAGAATGTTAACGACGATTCACGTATAATACAAACTTCTTCGTGAGCTAAGAAAGCATACACTTGTCAAGATGTGTACTGTATGAAAAAATGTTTCGAGTCGACGAAGCACAAGGTGCGGACTGTGCACGGCATGAGGACTATGCACCGGGTGCGAATTATCTAAGCAAAACCTTTTTTTTTATTTTCGGCCTAAATTGGCTTTTTGCGGACTATACACCGAATGCGGAATATAGCTCGAAAATACTGTACTGCCCCCGAGAAGTTCCGCAATTATTTCTTTTCGTTTAGCTCCATGATTCCGTGCCCTCGCCCGCAAGCTCCATTTCAACATCGTCATGCACCTTGTCTATTATATCAGCCCATAATCATCCTTACTAGACACGGCACCGCGGTTCGCTATGGCATGGGTGGTTGCCTTTTCGCGGTGCCGTGAATCTCCTGAGTCATCAAATCTTACTACTATTGTCTCCGCACACCCTGTATAAAATATAACATAAAACGTGTTATTTCTTATAATATAGACATATATAATATAACTAAAAAGGGGTAGGTTTGTTTTTATCCACTATTTATGACAGAAGCAACACCAAGTGTTTGCCAAGCACAAATATATTATGATTTCTTTTAATATTTAACATTATTTATTTCATCTTGTTAGCCGCTTGGCGCTGCAAGCGAGAAACGCAAGAATGTCACGTTACGTATTGTATAGGCTTCCTGCGTTGCCCATGGGCGCTGCAAAAAGTCTTGTTAGGACTTTTATTAGGTAGTACGAACTTAAGCGTCTGAAAATATCGCGCATATAGAAGCGTGCCTGCTCGAGTGTGAAGCGTGACACCACAAGGAAAATACAAAGGAACAACAAAACTTCGAACACCGTCGAAGCACGAAGTAAAGCTAAAGGCCGGTTTAGACACTTGCGTTTGAGTGCGTTTGACTGCGTTGCGTCGACAACCGCAAGCGAGTCACCGGCACAGCTGTGCTTCGCGTAGAATCCAATTCAAGTAATCATCTTGGTGCGCGATATAAGCAGCAGGGATGTCCTGGTTTCTCGCAGCCGCAGCGCAGTCAAACGCAGTCAAACGCAACTGTCTGAACCAGGCTTTAGGCGCTAATGCCTCATTCACACTGGCGGTTGAACCGCGTTACCGAAGCGGTTGCGAACTGATGATGAAAACGAGCGGATCCGCTTAGCGGTTGGGATTCGAAAGCCAGTGTTAACGCAGCATAAAGGCTGAACTCCATGGAGCGAATTATTCGACGAATAACTGACGAACGTTGGACGACGGCATGCTCGCTTTGCGCGCGACATAGCAGCCACTGTGCTGATTCTACGCTTAGAGCAAAAGCTGCCAGGCAAAATTCGGCGAATTTTCGCAGCATATTCGTCCCATGGAGTTCAGCCTTAACACTGTGAGCCAAGAGACGCCGTTTCACGCGTTTCAAAGTAGAAATGAAACAAAATAAAAATAAAAGCTTCGCGACGATAGGTGTTCTGACTACGACCCAAAGATTAGGGACGAATACCTTAGCTGTGGTGGCATAAATCTGGCATTTTCGATTTTCCTACGGCGTTGAATCTAGCCGAGTTCGGACGTCCAAAGCGGTTTTTCTGACCTTCAGCACTACCCAATTTAAAAAAAAAGCTTAATCAACGTTTTATAAATACCGCGAGGCCCAATCATGTGAGCTTGTACTACAGCGTACTAGAACGTGGGGTAGTGTATGGGTCCGGATCGGCTCGCGTGAGGCGTGTGGTGTAGGTCGCGATAGGTGTCGACACCGGCGGATCGGCAGTAGGGTCGTAGTATGTTCATAGCGCAATGTCGCTCCGATGCACGCGCGTGCAGCCTTGCGAAGTCATGGCGGACTGCGCAGCACGGGAGCTAGATTTCCGACTCCATGAATTTCCAGAAGTGGCGCGCGGCACGTGCTCGGCATTGCAACAATGATGGCGCCACTTTTCCCAAGTGGTTGTTGTTTACACGTGCAGCCTCTCAAGTTCCCATTGTTGAGTCGCGCCGGTCTAAACACTACACCGTATTCTAGTACACTGTACTTGTACAACACAAAATGAGGGCGCCACAATTCGTTGAAAGCTTCAGCGCAGGAGGCCAATAAGCCGGTAGCGCGAGTATCACTGCGATCGTATCCACTTATGGTTTAAGGGCTCCCAAGCATTGGGGCTGCCTAAGGTGCCCTCATAGGCACTTTGATTCGGGGGAGGACATTCTTTGCAATTCCCGATGCCGACATCATGTGCTCTCGAGAAAAATAGAAACAAAGAGCCGATAACGAATTTCCGCCATATCACTCTTGAAAGAAGGTTTCTGTTGTCACACCTTTTAGGGTGTAACTTGCTTGTCCCTGGAGTTCCTCTCAAAACGTTAGCAAAGTTACCCCTTCCGCTTGGAAGCAACTTCTACACCCTATGTCAGGGTGCACCTGTGCTTCCTTGGGGAGACAACCTTATCTCTAAAGGGAGTAATATCCTTTATATCAGAGGTGTAATCTGTACTTCCATTACGAGCTAATAAGGCATACTTTTGGGCTAAGGTTTCACCCTTCTAGGAGCGACAGCACATGCTTCAAGGGTGTCCCATTACCTCTTTTGGTCGTGCAATAACAGTCAACCCAGCTTACACCCTTTCCGCCGCTAACGCAACGTTACTAGAAGACTCAATTGGGAAACTGCCATAGGAGCTTAGAATACATTTTAGCGCTCAAAAACAAGGAGAAAGAGACGAGAATCAGACACCACAGTGCGCTTTTCTCGTCTTTTTGTCCTTGTTTTTGAGCGCTAAAGTCGTGTTCCAAGTTTCAAAACCAGCTCGCCCAACAATCTACTCTACTGCCATAGGAGCCTGCATTAAATAAAAAGAGGCCGCATCTCCACGTGGTGAATGATGTTGATAGGGGCGAAGGTCTGGTAGTGCTGATGAAACTGATTTTATTGTTCATAGGTAGTGCTGATGGTGCTGATTTTTTTATTGCTCATAGGTAGTGCTGAGTTCCGGGTTGCGTTTTGACTTCATTATTACTGCTTTATGGCCGGTGAAATGCAGAGCCAATTGTTCTTCTAGCGGATCAGCTTGGATCCGCTAGAAGCCGTATGAACGCATCTCCACCGCTTAAGTCAACGGCCCATGTCAGAAAGAGAATGTGTGGGTATGGATCGTGGTTATATACGCAGTTGAGCATTTGACAGCAGCGCCCTCTCGTCTATAAACGTTGAGCCAATGCATGTAAAGTTTAACGCGATTATATACGCATTTGACAGCAGCGCCCTCTCCTGTATAGACGTTGAGTGGCTACATGCAACGTTGGAGTTTAGCGTAGTTGTTAAGACGTCTGCCTCGTAAGTAAGCGATCCTGAGTTCGAACTCCCTTGTCAGCGTACGTTTCTTTTTCTTTAAGTGGGCTGATTATGGAGGCAGTGCAATCAATGTGAGCACGGACGCCGGACTGATGAACAAGGCTCCCTAGGGCTTCGCCTAATAGTGTCACCGATCACTACTCGAGAACCGAACTGAACGCGATCGCATCGCCGCCATGTCGGCCGCAGTGACCACTCTGGGAACTCCACGGCTGCACTTAATCGTTCAAAGGACCGATGGCGCCTTCTCGCAGTAGCCAGAGTATCGTTTTCGGTAGCACCCGCAGTTGCCGTTCAATATTGGCTTTGATCGGCCCTCTTGTCGCCGAAAAGTATACAGTGGGAAAGGAATAGACCGATCTCACAGCCAGTTTGAGTACGCCACCGCTGCCGTCATGCATCGTGGGAGATGTAGTCTTTCTGCACGAACGACAACCCCGCTGGAGGGCCTGCGCGAGCAGAGCACGAGGCGGCACGAGCTGCCTCATGCAACTGGCGCCTGCCTTCTATGAACTGCGGTGATGGCGGCGTTACGCATGCGTGAAAGCCTTAGTGAGATCGGTCTATTCGGGGCTGCCAACCTCCGTCTTTCAAGCGGACAAGCCGGAAGTATTCACCGAAGTCAGGACGCACGCAGGTCGGGACGTGCTACCTGAAAGTCACCGGTGAGACATGGCTGTATAAAAACACTAGTAATTGTACCGCAAAACCCTGTAAACTAAACGTTTATGCAAACATCACGCTCCTGTCATTTAATACTAATCTCCAATAAAATTTGATACAAAAATAACCTTTTTCTTTTCGTTTTCACGCAAAAACATGCTTTCTAAAGGCGAGAAGTACCAGCGTTCTACCACCGATGAAATTCAAATGAGAACGACAAAAGTGAAGGGAGGTTAACTTTACCTGCTAAACACGCATTTAAAAAAGGAGGCGATAGTATTTGTCCCCCTCGAGGAGGTAATAAGCAAGACACTTCCTTCCCCACCACATTGAGAGTGTAGAAGTTGCTTGTTCCACCCTTTTGGTAGTTTTTTGGCAACTTTTTTTTTTTAAGAGTGGAGGGGGCGCTAGTATCTGACTCCTCCGAGAAGGTAATAAGCAAGGCACTTCCTTCCTTTGCAAATTGAGGATGTAAAAGTTGCTTGTTTCACCGGTAGGAGCTCTTGTTTTCCCATTAGGAGCTCCTGGCATTGACACTGCTATAGCACTGTTCATGCACATGAGCTCCTGCCAGGAGACGTGCTTGCTCGCCCTCAGGATAAAAAACACAGCAACAAAAGCGTCGGGAATAAAACAGAAAAATATCATAACCCTAAGCAAAGCGCACATAAAGAAATCCTAGGAGCTCCCTATTCTAAAACTCCCTAATGACTAGCTCCACAAGCATTTGCGTAGGGTCTCGTGTCGGGTTGCTGGTATGACGACAATAGCCGAACCCTAACGATGTCTGGAACTCAGCGGGTGCACTGTGCTTCGCAAACCATAGCGCGTAGCTATTGTAAACATGGGCGGCATACAATGGTCTCAAAATCTCGTGGTCGCTTCTTGCGACTGCGAGTTGAAGGATAAACGCTGCAGTTATATCTCTTTTTTCTGCGATTATTCTTCGTGGGGAAAACCTAACGCGTGATTTATAAGTTAGAAAATCCGGGATAATTCTAAGCGACATTTGCGCAAAGTACAAAAATAGTTTCTCCGCTCTTTTACGTGTCTGATCGACCTTGGCGTTAGAAATAAGCTGCACTTCGGAGATCGCCAGAGGCCCATTTACAAGAAAGCTGGTCCTAAATAGTGAAGAGTAGCCTGAGCGGCAGGAATACGGACGTCGTCATCATCATGACTTTATTTGTTAATCAATATAGGGGAACCCTTTTTGCTGTCCCCTAGCTTCGTGTTTACGACATGTAGTAAAGTCTATCCACGCTCTATATCTTATCGAGAGGATATACCTGAAGTTATTTTTTACTGGGACCCTATAGACGACTCTTAATATCTGGAACGTACATACGAAGGTACGTTACGCGCGGAAGCTCATTTCTGACTGTTGCAACTCAGCATTCAATAAGTTTATTGACTACTACGAACAAAGAGACAACATTTAGAGGAAAAAAGTTTAAGAAAGCCCCCCCCTCACCCACCTCCCACCCCTTTAAGCTTCAAAGAAAAATGAAGCAGCCGGGTTGCGGAGTAGACAATATAAAAAATGGAGTGCCATCTAGTGGCTCAAATATCCGTGTAAATTTGTGTTTGCAAAAGGCAGTTGAACTCTAGCACCTCTGTGATAAGGGCAGACGTACGAAAATTACGGTGTTCTTCGCTGTGCAGTTCTTTCTCTATTCGTTTCATTTTCAATAGTGTGAAAAACTATCACTCGGGAGAGGCGCTTACTTGAGTAAATATCTTAATAACATTCACCATATTTTATTGTCATTACCTTCCTCAGGGCATGGGGAAGCCAAGCATTCCAAGGATTCACATGACATACTCAAATGTGTCGCGCACAGAAGCCTGCTAGTGTCGTCACGCTGACATCAGACAAAAATAAAGCGGACAAACTTCTGTCATGTTCACGCTCCGCATTGGTGCCTGTCTTCAATGTTCCGTCGTCCACCATCAAAAAGCAGCCATGAGCATGTAGAGATTATATAAGCTTAGAACATGATAGTTGAAACGGGGAATAAACTCCTGTTGTAGGTGTCTTGAATAGCTATCATGTTTTAGTTTTACTCACTACATCATGTTTACACATTACATCCTAAATGACTCATAAATATTCTACTAGCTACAATACTGCGGTGTTGAATTGACAAACTGTTTCGAAACGTTTTATGGCGACAACTGACATTGGCCAGGTTCCGCGGCGGATCCGGTATTCTTACAGTGTAGGGTGTCTCCCGCTAATTTTGTCGTGAGTGACGTGACACTGTGACATCGTGAGAAGCGTTTTCCCTTAAAATTTAGTAGATAAAGCTTAAAGCCCGATTTAGCGGGAGAAAGTGACGATATTCGTCGTCAGATCATTTGAGGATAGGTTGAACAATTTTCCCGCTAAATATATCAGTAATCAATAAATAATCATACCAAGTAAAACAAGAAAACCATCGATGACTTTGAGGGTCACCTTGTTGTAGAAGCGTGCTTGTTCTTACCGAAGTCCCAAAGAAGTACTATTTTTTTTTCTCAGCGGCGGAGGAGGAGGGGGGGACAATAATATCTAGAACCATAGCCTCCAATATACTGACCAAGCCTGGCAGATCACCACGAGAAGCGACCGCCGAAATAAAAAGGAGGAGCGGCAGACAACGGATGAGAGGAGAGCCACGTGACTGGCGCCCCGCTGCGGCGAGACGCCGAAACACACTTGTCCCGAGCGATGGAATGTGCGCTCGTGCTCCCTGCGTTCCTGGCGCTACCGCTTCTTTTCTCGTCGGGTTTGAAAACCATGTTTCGGGTTCTCGCCGTTGCAAAACCTGTGCGCTGACTACAGGCTCACTGAGAACTGCTCTGTGCTACCACATCCTCGCGCCCCACATATGCGGCCGGGCACTCTATGGCTCCGTCGTCGAACTGTCAGGTTTTGTGAGTATAGAGGAGGCTATGCTAGAACACTAGACCTGCGTATGACGTCAGACCCTGCAGCGTCGCACTTGTTTTGAGACGCTGCCAATGGCGCCGGCGGTGCCGCTGGCACAAGCTAGCCGGCGAAAGACGCTGGGCTTGTTTTCTAGGTGGTGTAAGGAAACGGAAGTTAACCTCACGCCGTCATCTTTTTAACGTTTCGCACAGAGTGAAGAATCCATCGTAGCTGCAATGGGAGCTCCTAGTTCCCGTGCTGCCCCGGGGTTCCTCCCACTTTTTCTGCTGGCAGTGCTGATGGGGTCCCGTGTTGCGGCTAGGAACGGCGTTGACCTATTCGTCTCGTCCACCTTAAAGACGTGGGCGAATGTGTCTCGCATGGTCGTGGACAAGAATACCGGAAAGGTACGTTGAAACGAAGCGGCCCAACAGCATAATTTTCAGACTACAAGCGGTGGTATTTTTACGATTGTAAACGCCGAAATCTCGAGAAAGGTTTTGTCATGTGAAAGAGCATACAATAAATGAATGATTCCTGCATCGGGATAATGAGCAGAATCAAATTATGCGCATATCTTATTATAGTTACTGGCGGCTTAAAAGGCGCAGGGCGTTATTAAGGCGAAAGCCTTATATGTCTCATCGTTTAGTCGATTTTCAAAGTCCTTGAGCGAAAACACGTGGGCGAAACGAAAGTATACTAAAACGTTTACGTGACCACTCAGTGGATGACTAAGCGAATTAAGATGGTGACTCAACACATTGAAAAGGATGACTCAGTACATTAAGAGGAATGACTCAGCGAGCAAATCATGCGACTGTCTTTAATGCACCGGCACTTGGGCTTTCGCCTTTAAGCAGTCTTAGGGATAATATAAGATACCCTGTGAATTTTTGTGGTCAGGCTCGTTGCTTTGTGATTCCTTATTCGACTCTTTTATATCGGCTAATGTCAAACTTTCATTGACTGTGGAACGATCAGAAGTTGCACAGGACTTGCCATGCCCTGCGTTTCATAAGTCCTTATATTCTCTGAAATAAAATTCAGCTGTTTTTTTAGCCTTTTTTGCGTTGTGTTGTCCTTCGTCTTCTCCCCAGTCTCGGGTGTTTGTCCTAAATTATGTGAAACCTTCACCACCTCATTTGTGCCCTCACTTTTTGTTCTTATTGACGTTTCGCCTCCACGCTTTTCCCGTTGGCCAGCAAAGAAAATACTAAAAGTGTCGGCGCTTTCGTGTCAGGCAGATTCACTTGTGGGGTCCCACGCTGCCGTATTAGGTGGATTCGTGGGGGAAGCTGCAAAAAGAAAGAGGCTCCGAGGACCAGAGCCTCCCCAGCGAGAGAAGTCACCGGATCGCGCACCCAATGTCTGCGATCTACGAAATTAACTCAGCGAATGGTGAGACGAAGCATTCGTTTATACCTAAAACTGAAGTCTGCGCTGTGGCATTGCGCGACGCAAAGCGCCATGAAGTCTAAACAGGTATTCTACCTCATAATTCGCTGAGCTCATTTCGTAGATCCCAGAGATGAGATCTTCGAGTGTCTTGTGGGTAAGTAGAACTGCAGTCACTTTAAAAGTGTAGCCCGCAGATGGGTCGCGTCCACGATCGATTCCAAGGCTGCGCCAGTGACAGATTCACCCAAAAGGGCGAGAGAGACACCGCCCTCTTTGAACAATACGGCCTCGCCCCGTATCCTGGAATCCGCCGCCATGGCTGTCCCCAGCGCCTGCATGGGGAGACGAGGAACACGTGGTTTTCACAATAGGTACCTTCTCAGTTTTGAAACCAGGGTTGTATTCACGACGGTTTCACAATTCACGGAGCAGCGGGGCCACTTTTTTAGGGAAGCAACATCTTTGTTCAGCATCAACATGCGCAAATGAACAAATCAAGCGAGTATGTACACTAACGTTTCGATCCCATATTGGATAGCCAGGAAAAATCGGTTTCTCAAAGTATCGCAATGGGATTTACTACAGTGGTGCAGCCAAGTGGTGAATTCATAAAGTTAAAGTATCAAAAGATAGATTTTCCTTATTTAAGAAAGAAAAAGAAGGACCTGTTCCTGGTAATCTATAGAACCATATCCCGGGAGATGCCGTCGGTGTTCGTTGACTCTGAAACGCTGCCGACATATGGCGTATTCATCGACAAACGTTTGCTAGATCGCGGTCTGCTATCAAAACCGAAATCGACGCGTTCTGCACGCCTTCCATGAATGATCGCCCGAAACCGGTTCTTCTTTCCACTTTCTTGAACCAGGTAAGTTTATCCGTTGCTATTTTAATTTCGATCGTGCACCATCTCGCAGCACCTTTCCAGTAAAGTCCAGTTTGATACGTTGAGAAACCGATTTTCAGGACTGTCAAACTTGGATAGAAGCGTTAGTCCACATGCTGTCGTTTACGTGGGACGCTAGGCTTAGGCCAGTCCCGCAACGAAAATAAGCTCCCGCACAGCGTTTCTGAAGATGCGTACTTCCGACAGTTGTTTTTTTGAAAACTACGTCGGTTGATAAGATTCATATAAACACGTCGGTGAACACAAAACGACTCGCACTCCTATAAAAAGACGAGCTCGATGAGCTCCACTTGTTGAGCGTCCCGCAGGCATCGGCAGCCATATTTGTTACTGTTTCACAGAAATGTGGAAAAGGCGATCTTGGGGTAATTGTCAAAACAGTAATTATTCTATATATATTATTTGTTTCTTGAACATGAAAACGTCGTCGATAAAAATACTATTACGGCACGGATAAACAATTTTACACCGAACAATCCACACGCCAATCACTTCTTCAGCCAATGTAATCCGAGAACTACATTCCTTGGCTAGGCGGGTTAGCTCGACCTAAATAGACCACTTGCCCAATCCCGCAAGCGCCCCGGCCCGTACTCCAAAAATCATGGGAACGGTGTTCCTTCAGTTTCATAGTGGTCGGTAATTTCGACCAATTCAATGCTTACACACTTTTGACTGTAATGCGGAGGTGTCCTGAATATCCGTCATGTAGATCTCACAGACCTGTCATATCGTGTAGATCTCACAGACCTGACGTCTCGTACGCATCCCACGCGACGCGACTAAAGACTGAACTTGTGGACCATACGTGGACAATGGGGCATTCTTTTGACTTTGCTGCCGCGACGACCTTGGCGAGAGAGGACAGATAGGGGCCCCGGAAACTCCTAGAATCGTGGTTTGTCCGCAGGGACACATCCGTGCGTAACGAAAACCGCGGCCCTCTCCACGAAGCTTATATGGGCATTACTGATAAATAGCGGTGACTTGAGTTTGAACCTTGCATTTGCTTTGTAACTACTGAAGATGCCTCCCGCATGGGAGGCGTCTTCAGTACTGATTGAAATTGTTTTTTCTGTTGTGTCAAGTCGGTGCTCTTATTTTAATTATGTCATATCACTTTTAAAATTTCTCCTCAATGTCAGGGTTTTTAACGCTGTGTATGCCATCCAGCCTTCAACCTGGCTGAGTTGAAGAAATTTCAGTTAATATTATCATTATCCTTACTTTTGTTTTTTACCTGGATTGCCTAAAAAGCCGAGAATTCACAGCAAACAAAACCAGGATTTAGCTCGGAGTGAGCTGGGCTGTTTATAACGCTTTATAGTATCTCAGTTAATAACAGCTTGTTTGAGGCTGTACGAAAATGAGAATAATGTAAGAGATTTCTACAACTCAGCCAGGTTTAAGGTTGGATTGCATTCACTGTTTGAAAGACAAAGACATTGACGATAAATTTTAAAATGATATGAGAGATCTAAGCAATCTTCACGACGCTTATTCAGGAACATGATTTTTGATTGGGCTAGTTGGTTCGTATAAAACATGATTAAGATAGCGCAAACACAGCGCCAGTCCTGTCGTACCTGTACTTTTTTTCGTCCTTGTCAAGTTTGCACTTTTTGAATCATTTCTCATTCACGATGACTTTGGATTACAGTCAAAAAAGCGTAAGCAGAGAATCGGTCGAAATTGTCGATCACTAGGAAACTGTAGGAACAGCGTTCCCATGATTCCTCGCGTGCGGTACGGGGCGCTTATGGGATTTACCGAATAATCTATTGCGTCTAACGGCGCTAATATTTCGAGAAAAAATATTTTTGTGGTAAAAATGTAGAAAACTAGTCGCCCAAATATTTCCGAAGACAATTACCTTTCATTTCAGTGTCATTTTAATGATTGGTCTCCGTGGGTTTTGCAGGTAAAAAGGCGCACGGGCCTGTTCATAAAAAGGTCGATCTATTTTCAAATAAATACGGGATTCTCGCCATGAGTGGGGCATTGGAAATGGCGCTCACACCATGACTGAAAACAAGCTACGGACGCATATTATGCGGAAAACAAACTATTGCAATCCTCAATAAACGTATTACATTATATTCACCAAGTTTAAAAACACAAATAGCGCATTATTCTGCTTATGCTTCATGCTTTTTGAGTGGTATTTTGGAGTTATTATCGGCTAATAATGGAGTCGCATTGACCAAGGACAGCTAACCTGATGCTTGGAGATCGCCCCTCCCTAGGTATTTTTTTAATGTCGCTGATGTAGTGTTCTTAGCGTCAATTCCAGCTTGTAAAAATGTCGCGATATCGAACCGCCTTTTATTTTTATTTTAATTTCAGGTCTACGTCGGTGGCACAAACAGGATTTACCAGTGGACACCTAACCTTCTACCGGAGAACGAAGCATTCATGGGACCCTACACAGACAGTTCCCACTGTTCTCCGACTAGCGGCTGCCTGCCCGGCCAAGAGAAATTGCGAGACTACCATGCGAAAGCAATGGCCATCGACTACTCAACCAACTCGCTTGTCGTCTGTGGAAACGTCTTACGAGGCTCGTGCACTCTTCACAGTCTGCAAAACGTCAGTGACTTTCGAAGACCCTCGCACGAATCGGTGCTGTCCAGCGACCCAAACGAGTCGGCCGTCCTGTTCATATCGAACGGGCCCGGGCCTCACAAGCAGGTCTTGTACGTCGGCACCAGCTGGAAGGCCGAAGGATCACACGCGGTAGACATGCCCGCCGTTGCTTCAAGAAGTCTTGATCCGAACAAAGATACCTTCTCCATAGCAGTACAAGGTGAAAGGTCGGGTACCAGGATGTTTGTAAACAGCACCTCGCGTACGAACTTTCCGATAACGTATGTATTCGGTTTCGAATTCCGGGGCTTCTCTTACTGGCTCACAGTGCAAAAGAATTCACTCGAAGAAGGAGCGCGGTTCATCTCTAAGCTGGTTCGCGTCTGTCAGAACGACCCAAGCTACCACTCTTACACCGAGGTGGAGCTGGTCTGTCGTTCAGATAAAGATGCCCACTACAACTTGGCCCAGGCAGGCTTTGTTAGCAAACCAGGCTCGGACCTGGCAGGTTCTTTGGGTTACGATGATGATGTCCTTTTTGTTGTCTTTGCGAAGAGTGAGAACGAAACGAACGACCGACCGGGAAACGAGTCTGCTCTTTGCCTATTTCCACTCGAGGCGGTGATGCGGAATTTCACTGAGAATATCAGGGACTGCTTCAAGGGACAAGGAAATCTAGGACTGGATTTCATTACGCCCAGCACACCCTGTGCAAATACGGTGAGTGAACGTCGACCTTTTACAGCTGTTTTGCTTGTTTTCTTTTTAGCTGTTGTACTCCTGCAAATTATCGTCAATAGTTTCTGCTTAGCCATTAAGTGTACAACTCACCCTTGTAGTACTTTTCCCGCATTTTAAAACCGAATTAATGGAGGGTATCATTGTGACTTGGTAACTGTATTGCTGTGATGGGCAAACGTCGGTGAAATCTTCATTCAATTGTACGATTCTGATTTGCGCTTGAACATTATACGTGACAAATTATCCTTAGTTTCAATGCCCCCTACCGATCTTGCCAATTACATCCTTACCTTGGACCCGTCATACGATTGTCATTTTAAAAGACCACTCCTGGCTGTTTCGCTGTAAATATTTCCCGAGAGGACAGAAACACGAACGCGCGAAGCACTGTAACACTGTAAGACACCAATATGACACTCAGGATAGCTAAGTAACATCGTCTAAGTAACTGATGCAACCTACCGCGTGTCCCAAATCGCGGCCAGGCTCTTTAAATCGACCGCAAAATCAGTTTCTTCACCTATCGCGTTCCGATTTTGTGCAGCGTTGGCCACAGGTGGTAAATTTTTTCTATAAAATTTGCAAAGACCGAACTTACCTGAGGAAAAAGTAAAAAAAAATGGCTTAAAGTTTGTGAAAACGCAGCGAAGCCACCGGTCTTGAAACCATAGGGCGCCCTATGGTTTCAAGACCGGTGGCTTCGCTGCGTTTCCATCGAAGATAAGCCTTTTTCTTTTTTTACGTTTTCCTCAGGTAAGTTCGGTCCTTGCAAATGTTATAGAAAAATGTACCTACCACCTGTGGCTTGAAAGTAAACCTATTCGGCAGAAATCTGCCTGGTTGGGTGAGACTTATCTTCACCGGACTTTGGCTCCCCTCGTCGGAAACACGTCGACCCATGTAGAAAATGCTGGCCACTTCGTGGAACGCGCCTCGCAAATACATCTCAGCGACGATGACACCATGGTGTCTTTCGACGTGGTGTCCCTCTTCACAAGTGTCCCAGTTCCCCTTGCAGTTGCTGCAGCCCGCGAAGCCCTCAAAGAAGACAGCTCCTTGACCACAAGAACCAACCTCACTGTGGAGGAACTGTGCCGTCTGCTCGAGTTTTGTCTCGGCAGCACATACTTCACCTTCAAAGGGGAGCTTTTCAAACAGGTCAGTGGCACTGCAATGGGTGCGGCCATCTCGGTCACAACAGCGAACCTCACGATGGAAATAATCGAGCAAAAAGCACTCAGGTTTTTTCCCAACAGCCCCAAAGTATTCATGCGCTATGTGGATGATTGTTTCTGCATTCTCAAGAAACTAGAAGTGACTAATTTTTTGGCACACCTCAACTCTATCGAGCCGGCCATTCAATTTACCGTGGAATGTGAGACGAATGGCACCTTGCCGTTCCTTGATGTGCTGGTGAACCGATGAGGACGAGATATGACGTTTACGGTGTACCGAAAACCAACACACACCGGACGCTACCTCGATTTTGACTCCAAGCATCCAACGAGTCATAAGGCCTCAGTGGTTTCGATCCTCCTGCGTAGGGCAACGACTATCTGCTCGTCGGAAACCGATAAAAAGAAGGAGAAGACCATAATTGAAGACCTAAAGAAAAATGGCTACTCTAGTAGCTTTATTGAGCGCATCGCCCGACGCCAAGGTCTCGCCAGACAAAACCAGATGCCAGTAGAAGAAAGACAGCCCCATCGAGTCGCGCGCATCAGCGTTCCCTACGTAAAGGGAAGCAGCGAAGCGCTCGCACGGGTACTGGGAAAGGAAGGTATTCTGGTTTCCCACAAGCCCACGTCCACACTCGGAAGGTTTATGCCAAGACCGAAAGATCGTCTACCAAAAGAAAGGGCACAGGGCGTGGTTTACACCATTCCTTGCGCAGAGTGCCCCGCAACCTACATTGGCGAGACGAAGAACTTTCCCGAGCGTATCCACCAACACAAGAACGACGTGCGGAAGTTTGACAGTGAGCGCAGTGCCATCGCCGAACATTGCGATACCCTAGACCATCGCATTGACTTCGCGAATGCGCACGTGGTGGACACAGAGCCCAATTTTCGAAGACGACTTTTCTTGGAATCGTGGCAAATCCAGCACACGCCAGGAAACCTAAACAGGTCGCTGGGCGCTTTGCCCTCTGTGTACGCGCATGGCCTCCGTGACCTGACGGAAAAGCTGAAGAGACGACCATCTCCATAGCTAAAAAGTTATTTTACAATTTTTCAATTCTCCTTTTTTTAAATTTATTTTCCTTTTCTTTTTCTTTTCTTTTTTGAAAACGAAGAGGTTAGGAGCTGCTGCTGTGTCCGCGTGCCTTCAGTCACCCCTGAAGAAGGAACCGAGTTGGTTTTGAAACGTCGGGTTGCCTTTCAAATTTTGGTTGGAGATACATTTTCGGACTTTAACCACCTGTGGCCAACGCTGTACAAAATCGGAACGCGATAGGTTAAGAAACCGATTTTTACGGTCGAATTAAGGAGCCTGGGCGCTATTGGGGACACGGGGTATATTGCCTTTGAAGTGAGCCACTGCGCAGCATATGACGCGAGCGCACAGTTTTATGTTTTACTTTGATTTTCACGACTTTCACAACCATCAGAGATTTTTTTATATAAAAACCCTCTTATACACACGCACTTGATAGCACTCCCAAAACATCATACGGGATGAATGCGCAGAGTGCTTGCGCTCCTGTGGCCGCCAAGGAAGGTCAGCCCCTTCTGATGGCACGGCCCGTCAAGGTACATTAGTCAGAAAAAGCGGCCCTCCTCCATGGGCGGATTTATAAGGAAAAGAGGGGGGGGCGGAGGGCGCGACCGCCCTCCCCCCCCCCCCCCCCTCCCTTTTTCGCGAGGCCCCTAAGGTCAACTTTTTTTTATAAAAAGCTTCTATACACTTGCCAAAGGTTTAATTTTTTGTGAGATAGCAAATATTGCGCCAACAAAATAGGTATGGGAAACGCCAACTTGACAAAAACGGAATAAAACAAAATTAGGACAAGGGGCGAGAAATATATATTTCAACTCGCAAAAACATGAATAAGCTTAACGCCTTCTTTGTAATTCCGCACACAAGGAAGATCTCTGAGCTCATTCTTGTTGTTGTGAGTAGAGATATATGTTAGTCGTCCCTTGGCCTAAGCTTGTTTTATTATTTCTTTGTCGAGTTACCTTCAGAAACACGCTCTAAAGTTAATTTGGTCTTTTCTCTAGCTAAACTGTTTCTACAAAGTAGTTAAATTGCAACTCCGGTCGAAAACAAATCCAAAATAAATGACTGGTATCGCTTTAAGGTCTCGAAATGTGATAACAGCCGAAATATTACGACAAAGTGTAGTCGCGTACTCCACCAAAACCTATTTCAAAGATGCAATCACCTGCTCTTTAGCGGGTGGCAAGCGGGTTAGCTTTTAGGCAAGGAACACTGGCACAACACCCTCGTGACGTCACGTCGCGGTGAAGCTGCGATTGGTTGGTTGTACCGCGCACCGCAGCAGTCTTGTGACGTCACGTCGCGTGCGTAGGACGGATAATCATTGTTGCCATCTCTATAGCAGATAGTTTCGGTTTTGCTGTAGACGACCTAAATCGAACTTTGAGCAGTGATATTTACAAAACTACACACGATATCGAGAGAAACAAATATGTGTCTTGTAATCCGGGGACCCTGCCTTAGCTGAGAACAGTCGTATTCCCAAATTCAAAAAATGTTGATCGAAGTTGCTCTTTAAGGAATTGAGATTTGTTTCATGTCCTAACTGTAGAAACAAGTTTGAATAGGATCCTGAGAAACTGTATATAGGTGAATATTGAATTTATTAATACGCGACTGTGTACAAGTTAGGAAGCAATCAGGCTTCAAATGCCTGCCCTGCCAACACTGCTTAGAAGACAATGAACAAAAGGTTAGGGCGCACACGAGCTGGTGGAGGTTAAACATTTGACTAAAAACCCCAAGACTGGGACGAGAAGGGAGAGACAAACACAAAGTATTTGAAACTTTGTGTTTGTCCATCCCTTCCCGTCCCAGTCTCGGCATTTTCAGTCAAATGTAGAAGACAATGCTTGTGCATTACGTCATCGTTAGTGAATCTCCCCCCCCCCCCAACGGCAGACGCTCGAAAGATTCACGAGAGCCGCCATCGCCGGGGTCTAGCATCGTGGTCGTCATGAAACGCTGCAAAGGGCGTTGCCGGCAGTTACGACGCAATGTGGGCGGTGCTGGACTGATTAAATTTTCGAGACTTTTGGAGGGCAAGGGCGCAGACATTACCTTCTAGGTGGCATAGGTCCTTACCTATCCATGGAATAAACTTGAAGCACCAGGCCGGAAACCTTCGACGCGCCTTAAAAAAGAAAGCGCAATGACTTCTCCAATAGATCGTAGTGGCAAACGTGCATATAGCGGGAGGAGAGCTAGTAGCGGGGATAGCGTGGATTTCCTGGTTAAAAGCGACGGTAAACATTTCATGCAGTCTAATTACTCTTGATGTGAAACAGTCATGACACTTTCTTCACGGTATGCACGTATTGCACGCAGACATACTGTCAGCAGGATATGTGTGGCTTTATTAGAGTGCGGGAAACAAATCGCGCATCAAAATTTAGACTTTTATTGGTGCCGAATGCCGTTGAATGTGAGTTACAAAAAATATTATTGTCATCTCCAATATTTTTTTTTTGCTTGAGGACTGAGATGGGGTATTACACAATTGTAGAAAACAGCGCGAAAGAGACAGGACAAAAAGGAAGGACTACACGGGACAAGCGCTGACTAACAACTGATTTTGCATTGGAATGTGTAGATTCACTGTGTTTGCCCAGGCACAGGGCGCACCGTGAATTTTCACTTTCTTCTTCGTTTCCCGATCCACGTGCTAACCAAGATCCAGAAAATGATGATCATTGTCCCTTATAGACTTTCATCGTTGGTTAAGCGAGTCGTGCGCCTTACCGCCACGCACGGTGTGGTCTTGTCTATAGTAGTGAGGTGTAGTAGTATGGTTTCCTTCATTTCTCTACACGCTTGGTCTTGGTTCACACCCGAATTCTCGGCAGTGCAAAGCTAAATTCGAGAACGCAATCCCTTTCAAGTAGTTGTGCTGTTTTCTTAGTCGGATGCTTAAGCATCGCCCCGTTTGCCAAATGTAGGAGTGCGGTGCTTGACGTAGCACCTGTTACGATCCGCTCGCTTCTTTTTGTCTTTGTGTTGGTTGACTACGGAATTAAAGATTAAAACAGTGCAGGACATGGACAAGAACAAGAAGGTAGACGAACGAGGCGCTGACCTACAACTGAAGTTTATTCGTTCTAACAGCGCGTATAAATACTGTATTGTCACAACAACCAAACATGAATAAAAAACGTGACCTGGATGCCACGTGCTCACTAGCCATCGCTATGCACTGTCACTGAGTGTCTAGAAAGGAACGTTCCTTATCTGATAAAGATAGTGACGGAGTGCTGACACAGTTTTGCCCCAATCTTCCAATTTCCCGCGCCTCAATGATTTCTCGAGTGAGTTTGTCTTTATTTTTCCGAATCACTTCACACTTGTCAAAGACGGGAGCGCAGCAACAGTCTCGGCAGTGCAGGCCAAGTTGACCTGACACAACTCTAAACACGTTATACTTGTGCTCTCGCAGCCGATCATTGAGCGCCCGTTTGCCTGACGTATCTTCTGCCACACGAGAGGGAGTAGTGTACTCTATTCCCCTCTCGTGTGGCAGAAGATACGTCGGGCAAACGGGGCGATGCCTCAATGATCGGCTGCGAGAGCACAAGTATAACGTGTTTAGAGTTGTGTCAGGTCACCTTGGCCTGCACTGCCGAGACTGTTGCTGCGCTCCCGTCTTTGACAAGTGTGAAGTGATTCGGAAAAATAAAGACAAACTCACTCGAGAAATCATTGAGGCGCGGGAAATTGGAAGATTGGGGCAAAACTGTGTCAGCACTCCGTCACTATCTTTATCAGATAAGGAACGTTCCTTTCTAGACACACAGTGACAGTGCATAGCGATGGCTAGTGAGCACGTGGCATCCAGGTCACGCTTTTTATTCATGTTTGTTTGTTGTGACAATACAGTATTTATACTCGCTGTTAGAACGAATAAACTTCAGTTGTAAGTCAGCGCCTTGTTCGTCTACCTTCTTGTTCTTGTCCGTGTCCTTGCGCTGTTTTAATCTTTAATCATGAAATACCAACTAGCCCAAACTTCTACTTTAGTTGACTACGGAACATTCCCACTTTTGTTTGTCAGAGCAGAAAAAAAAACACGTTGACTCCGTATCTAGATGCCACCTTTTTAAGCCCATGTGATATGCAGTGAATATATGGAGTGACCGAAATCTTTTTTTTTTCCTTTTTAAGCTTTTCGCTTGGAGTTGTACCGGCCTTAACGATTTTTTACTGATTTGTCGCATGCTGCCGAAATGACTGAGTCTGTAAGACCTGCATATCTGATCATTTCAAACTGCAAGTTGAAGCCTTTGTTTGTTTTGTGAACACAAGACTTAATTGAGGCGGATTTTAAGCAGGAAAATTTTATGCCTTTCGTGATTAGTTTTGAATGTTCTGACTGATAGTCTAGCAAACGTTTTTGCTGATCTAGGGTGGTACGACCAGCATATATGTTCTTTTCCTAAATCTACAAGGACATCCAAAACCAGATATCTTTGCCCTTGGGGATCTCATACGTGAAACGAAGGCCCAGACCTAGCTCATTGAATACTTTTAATTTTTATTTTAACGTTTTTTTTGTTTTTAGGTTGGAGCATCAAATGAAAAACAAAAGATCATTGACGTATCTGATAATCTTCCTGGTGTAATGTCTCAATTTTAATTCTAGAGCCCTGCCGATTTTTCTAAGGGAAATATTGCGTAGTACAAGTGCCACCTTCGATCCTATACAGACTAATGACTTTTGTACAAACACAGTATTCTACGCACACTATGAAGGTTGATTTTAAATAAACTGACAAAATTTCGAGGAATTCTTCAGCGCAAATTTCGCAATGTGTTCTGAGCTTATTTTTGCCGTTGTGCACTAAAATGTACTCTTGAACGCTCTACATGAGGTTTTCGTGAGACATAAGGTAGTGTAAATCATCTACATTAATGATGAAAGCACTTGACACCCCTAGGTGGTTTTCTTTCAAACATTCGACCACCGGCATGGAGTTGGGGATCTGAAAAGGGTCAAAGATTGATTAAGAAGTGGAGATGTTTTTTACAGATATTCTGACATAGCATGTTGCCAAGTGTCGTTTAAAAAAAATGGTGCGTAGAGGAAACTTAGGCCTGTGGGGTTTAGCCACGAAGAATACTGTTAACGTAAGGTTTAAACTGTAGTAATGTAGACAGTTGAGCGAGTTGGTATTGGTTGAACATTGTTACAGTATGTCCTTTTGTGCGCAACTGTAACTACCCAGGCAGCACACCATTGTTGGACCCCCGTTGGACCAATGTTGGCAAAAAATGGTTCCAATATTGGTCTGACGTTGGCATTTTTGAAAACGCCACCTGATCCAATGGTGGTCCAACATTGGTGCCAATGTTGGACCACTGGTTTGCCAACGTTCTAGCCCACGTTGGACCAACGTGGTTTGCGCTTTTTTATCCAATATTGGCCTAGAGGTTTCACCGTTGGCTGAACCAACATTGGCATCCAGCGCCTTACACACTGGCTCTTCCAACATTGGCTTAAATATTGGCTATTCCAATATTGGCATCCAGTTTAATACACTGGCTATTTTTTGCATCCATTGTCTATGACATTATTGGAAGCCATTTTTCAGTCAGTGTTCTAACCAGTGTCACAAAAAGAGTGCAGAGAACCAAGCAAGTCCCTTGTCCTTTTTCCTCAAGCACTGTTTTCTTTCTGATACTAAAATCTAATAAATGCAGCAATTTTACCACATTTGGACACTTTAGAAATCAATAAAGCATGCAAATGAATTGTTCATAACGTTTGATAGTTCATAATTTATTTAAATCGAATAAAAAGATTTAAAAAAATTGTGCAACCAGGGGGCTAGGCAGACTCGGCGGCACGCTCGGTAGTGGACAGGGCAGAGGGCTGGGTGAAGAGCTGGGCAAAGGGATTCCACGCAGGGGCCTGGCCACAGGATTCTGAAAGAGACAGAAGCGGTGGTTCGGATTCAGGTGAAGGGTTTCAGAGGCTCTCAGTTCTCTCTTACGCTTGTCAACAATGAATATCAAAATAAAACATAGCTTCATTATTAATCGCCGCCCTTTAATTAACCATTCGATTAATCGGCTCAGTTGCACTGCAAGTATAAAATCTCGGAAAGGCCTACCGACTTTTTTGTGTTTACTTTTCCATATTATAAACTTTCTTTTCCAGTGAATTATTTTTCGTTATTTTGTATGTAAAAAACTTAGTACTGCCTTCTAAAATAAATAGATGCGCAGGTAAGACACCGGGGCCGGCTTGCTGGAATCTGTGTCTCAGCTTAGACTGGGTGAAGGAAAGCACTGTAAAGAATGGGACGCGAGAGCGTCTTGAGTCGATGTTTGAGTCCCGTTCAGCTCGTACGCTGGCTTTGACAGTGCTTTCTTTCCCCCGTCTCAGCTGAGACGCTGTTTCTAGAAAGACGGCCCAGGCGTTTACTATTGTTTTGTTCGTCCGACTTGTCCTTACTCAGAGCTTGATCGATCTAGAATAAAATATTGATAGTGGTTTAAAAAATTAATCAAATAGTACGAATGTTATTTCATAAATTGCTTAACTCTACTCTTGCAACATCATGGCGTCCCTCAACCTTTCATCTAGCTTTAAGAAGTCTTAAGAATTACAATACCGCCATTTAAGTTCACACCAATATTTCTACGTTGATTTGAAAAAAAAAAAACGTTTTTAAGATTTAAGGTATTTGCGGAACGGAAATATGTAGTTATTGTTGCACCCATATTGCCTCCATAATATTTACAATTTATAAATGCAACCGCTGGCCTCCCTCTTCAGCTCACCAGTGTCAAACGCACTACTAAATTAACAATTCAATAAATACCCCGGTATACGTAACAACATGACAGTTGAACAGAGCTTGATGCTTGAATCAATCAAGAGTTTAAAATAAATCGCGCAGATAAAATAGCTTGTCGTGTAGAGACAATTACTGGCAAGTACACTCGCAGAGCGCGGTGACATAACTGACACTCCACTCGCACCCAACAAGCCAAACCTTGGCAAATAAGGACTACACAACGCTGTGGTATTCGGCTTGGAAATATCGGGAGGACTTTTTACTACAGCACGCATCTACCGCTAAGAAGACAGCCATATTTTAACAAAAAATAAATAAATAAAAATGACTTCGAACACAAAAATAACCAATCAGAACGTCTCTCACGGTCTATTAGAATAAAAAGCACTTGCAAATAGCGCTGTACAGGGCCTTTCGGGCCGATCGCTCTGGATTACACGTTGAACTCGTCGGAGATTCCTGGCACAGAGTTCGACACGGTTCAAACTCATCGGATAGGGACAAAACGTACATTGCGTAGCAAGAATACCTATCCCCAATGGTCAGGAGAACTTCTCCTTGTCACTCACATGGAAGAGAAGGCGGTCAGTTGTGTCTTCGGTCCGTCGAAGCTAGTGGTCACATGTATGCCCACAACAAAGGAAGATCACCGGTGTGTAGGCGCTGCCGAAAGAATATCCATGGTCTTGGCAATCCGCATATGTTGAAGATCGCACTTGGCGAAATGCGCAGCTGGTGATCGGAACTCTAGAACTAGATTTACCACATTTACCGCTGAAGCGAAATCCACAGCAGGCCCGCAGGCCGTATCACCCGCGAAGCTAGGTCCGGTCTTCGCAGGCATTCCGGGTTTGCAAACGGCTAATGCGTCATCCGTCAAACCACGTGATCACGCTTCTGCCGTTACCCGTACACAGAGAGCGGATGCAAGCGATAAAAAGTGTACGCCTCATTGGTCCGGCGAGTACGCACCGTCTACTATGTTTAACGTAAAGTTCCTTTCTTTCTTAACTTCTGCTGCGACATTTGTAAGGTTGAGTTCGTGAAGTAATTGGTTACTCCATTCTTTTACCTTGACTGGATGTTCTTAAACATGTATACCGATTTTCGGACTGCTGCCGACATTTTTTTAGGCCATCTCTTTAAAGCTAGGATCTAGGGTAGCACCCGTACTAAGCAAAATTTTGCTGGAAACATTCGGCAGGATTTTAGAACTAAAATTGGCAAATACCACCAGAAACATTTTCGGATACGTCGACGATTCTTTTGTTTTCGTAAAAAGCTCCAGTTTTCTAAAAAAAATAGTTATATGAACTATTGGAACTATTTTATAAGCTCTGGGCCTTTGGTTCACGTATGAGACGCCAAAAGACTACCATATCAAGTTTGCAGTATTAGAAAAATAACAAAAATGCTGGTCTAGATTAGCCTAACGTTTGCTAGACTATGAGTCAGCAAATTTAAAACTAATCAGGAAAGGCATACCCTTTTCCTGTTTAAGGTCGGCATTATTTAAGACATGTATTCACAAAATAAACTTTGGCTTTAACTTGCAGTTCAAAGGATCATAGATTCAGGCTTTCAAGACTCAGTCATTTCGGCAGCATACGACTCATTAGTAACAAAACGTTAAGGCCGGTCCAGCTCGAGGTGGACAGTTGAAGAAGGAAAATAAAAAGATTTTGGCCATTTCAAATACTCACCCCAAATCACGTAGACTTAAAAAAGCAGCATCTAGATTCCGAGTCCAATTGGTTTTTATCTGCCCGCCAGAAACTAAACCCAGTATGCTCCGTGGTGAACCAAACAGAGGCAAAAAGAAGCCATTTTTAAAAAACAGCGCGAATAACACACGGACAAGAGAAGAGAACACACAGGACGAGGCGCTGACTATCAACTATCTACTCAGAAGACATACAGAGAAATACACGCGAGGATTGCTGCTTCTTTTTCCTCTTCCACCAGTCATTCGCCATTACGCGCGCAACATTATAAATGAAATCAAATTAAAACACCCCAGCACACTAAAACACACCAGCACAGGTATAAGTCATCGCGTCTTCTTCCTCCTTTCTTCTTTCTTCGATCTTCAATCTCGATCTTCAATTCTCTGGTCAACCCATGTCCAAAAAAACTATCTCATTGTCCACTAGGTTGATGGATGGTTGGCTCACGCACCCGGGTTTTCGTTTTGCTATATGATAAGCTTCTACTAACTCCCTTGATAGCTGATCTTTGTGTTTAAACAGCACGTTTGTGTCACTAAATCTTGGCTCACAACCACAATCACGGCAGTGGACAGCTAAATGGGAGTACGCGCTACCGTTTAATGAACTGTGGTGTTCGCGTAGACGAATGTTGAGGCAACGCCCCGTCTGACCTATATATGAGTGACCGCATGAAAAAGGTATTTCATAAACAGTCCCCTTGGCACAGGACACGAACTTCATGCCATGGTTGACGCGACATCCAAAAAGTTCTGGCTTACTTTTCCTGCCAGCACGCTTGTTAACCACGTTTATAATCCTGCTTAGTTTGTTACGCGCTGAAAAAATTACGTTGACCCCATACCTCGAACCGACGCCCTTTAACCCGTGTGAAAGACGATGGATATAAGGAATAACCGCGACATTCTTTTTGTCTATCTTGGCTTTTTCTTTGTCAGGTTTTCTGGAATCATTCTTGATGTATCGAGTCACCTTATCACAAGCTGAAGTAATAACTGAGTCAGGAAAATTAGAGTCTCTGAGTCTAGCGACCTGTGCTGCGAAGCTTTCTTTCATCTTATGAAAACAGGTTTTTGTCAACGCTGACTGTAAGCAAGAATACGCAATACCATTTTTCACGAGCCTTGAGTGTGCCGAACGATAATCTAGTAATTTCTTCGTGGATCTGGGGTGGTGCATCCAGCATACGTGATCTTTTTTCACGTCCAATAGGATATCTAAAAACTGAATTTTGTACTCCTTAGGAGTCTCGGAGGTGAAGCGAAGTCCTAACCCTTCCTCCGCGAACGTCCTTAGCACTTCACTCATTGTTCTAGTAAAATCTTTTTTCTCTACGAAAACCAAGTAATCATCTACATATCTAACAACTTTTTTGGTGTTTTTCGCTAGCCTGTGCTCAAGGGTCCTATCAACTTTACCTAGGAAAATACTGCTCAGCATAGGGACCACTCTTGAACCTATACATACACCTGACTTTTGTACATAAACGTTATCCTGCCAATCGATAAACGTGGATTTTAAATACGTAGACAAAAGCTCAAGAAACCCTTCTACTGAGACTCCACTTTTGGTCCTAAACCTTGTTTCATCGTTGCGTTCAAAAATACATTATTTTACGCTCTTCATGAGCTCGTCATGGGGCATAGAGTAATACAACTCTTCCACATCTATGCTAAACGCGCTACATCCTTCGGGATTGGTGTCTTTTAAGAATTTTAGAACAGACAATGAGTTTGGAATGTTAAAAGGGTCATCAATCTGCAGTGAGTTGAGGTGGGCTTGCAGATATCCTCAAACTGCCCTGAACCAGGAACCCCGCTCCGACACTACTGTGCGAAATGGTATTTCTGGTTTATGCGTCTTTGCGGTAAAAAATACCTCTAACATAAGGTTATTCCCTTTCTTGGCTTCAGCTAAGACCTTTCCCAGGTTTAAGGTACTTAGAAGCTTTAAGGCTTGAGCTTTAACCTTTGCTGGCTGTTCCGTCACCTGCCTAAGGTTCTTTTGTACAGCTGCGTTAGCCTTCTCGTCAAAATTACCTTCCGGCAGAATAACAAAAAGCCCTCTTTGACGGACAACAGAATACGTAACCCATTACTTGTCAGATAGCCGATAACCGGCTCCAAATTTCTGCTTCTAGGGGGCTTCCCTTCGTTTTTTGACAAAATCCCCACGCACTCCCCGATGCATCTAGGCCTTAGCTCCTCCGCGACCCGCCGTGACACTGACCATGATAAAACCAGTTTATCAACCCGGTCCAACCCCGGCTCAAAGCAAAACTTCGGTCCTTTTTTTAAGAGATCTTGGTGCACCTCTGGAACCGACTGCTCTCCAAGGATCAATATCTTGCCTTCTTTACTGGGCGTCTTCTTCTTGGGAGGTACGCGTGAGGCGGACTGTATGCCAAAGGAACTCAGTGGTCTGGACGGAGATCTTAGTCCATTCTTGATACAGGCGGAAATCTCGAGGATGTCGTGCATTGTTGGTACATGCCACCCGAAGACAGTCCTTGAAGAAGCGAACTTGATGCCACCACTCGGACCTTAAAACTCGGCACATTCTCCTCGAATGACCCGGCGACGGAACGAACCAACCGGAGACAGCTTGTAATTCTGGTGGGCAGATAGATATTTTTTCATACCACGATGCCGCCCTGGCCTTGCACACGTAAACGGCGATTAAGGCAGATAAACATGAAGGGTTCGAAAGAAGGTGAGGAGAACATAGAAAAGAGCCCTTTGTAGTAGAAATAAAGCTTACTAGAATGGAAAGTTGGGCGAGTTGGTATGAATCCATTATTAAAAAAACAGCGCGAATAACACACGGACAAGAAGAGAAGAGAACACACAGGACGAGGCGCCGACTATCAACTATCTACTCAGAAGACATACAGAGAAATACACGCGAGGATTGCTTCTATCTTTTTCCTCTTCCACCAGTCATTCGCCATTACGCGCGCAACATGAGATAGTTTTTTTGGACATGGGTTGACCAGAGAATTGAAGATCGAGATTGAAGATCGAAGAAAGAAGAAAGGAGGAAGAAGACGCGATGACTTATACCTGTGCTGGTGTGTTTTAGTGTGCTGGGGTGTTTTAATTTGATTTCATTTATAATGTTGCACGCGTAATGGCGAATGACTGGTGGAAGAGGAAAAAGAAGCAGCAATCCTCGCGTGTATTTCTCTGTATGTCTTCTGAGTAGATAGTTGATAGTCAGCGCCTCGTCCTGTGTGTTCTCTTCTCTTCTTGTCCGTGTGTTATTCGCGCTGTTTTTTTTAAAATGGATTCATACCAACTCGCCCAACTTTCCATTCTAGCAAAGAGAAGCGAGCGCATCCTAAGAGCTGAAACGTCAAGCACCGCATCGAATTCGTCACCTGCGTTCTACATGATCCCTTTATCCTGCGGGCGATTCTATATTGGGCAAACGGGGCGATGCTTAAACATCCGACTCAGAGAACACCACAGCTCCTTAAAAGGAACTGCATACTCGCATTTAGCGACGCACTGCTGAGTAGGGGTGCGAACCGCGGTTCTATAACACCACCAAACTGTTTGAACACCAAGATAAAGCGTGTAGAGAAATGAAGGAAACCTACTGCATAACAAAAGACAGACCTTCGTGCGTGAGCCACCGAACCTTCACTGACTCTAACGAGCAATGAGATTCAGTCTCTAGGTCTCGGTTAGCACGTGGATCGGGAAACGAAGAAGAAATAAGTGCAAACTCCACGATGCGCCCTGTGCCTGCTCGCGCCTGCGCGAACACAGTGCCGTCTACGCACTACCCCCCCACCGCCCCCCCCCCCCAAAAAAAAAATCAATTGTAAGTCAGCGTTTGTTTTATGCAGTCCGTCGTGTTTATCCAGTCCTTTTTGTGCTGTTTTTCACGATGAACTCCTACAAAATCGCCCAAAGATGTACAGTATACTAAGTATTAAACAAGACGGTTTGATTCAGATTCTGAAGGTGACATTCCCCCCCCCCCCTATGTTCTGAAAGTATTACTCATTAAAATAAAAATACGCTTTTAAAAAGCGTTTACTTGGATGCATTTTAGTTTATTAAAATATGTGCGTGAAAATCAAGATTACAGAATTTTTTTTTATTTTTAGAAAGTAATGCTTTCGGTCAAGACAACAACATATGGGTACGACGATGGGGCAAACAGACACTGAGTCACCTGATAAGGCCTAAATCACAATAAAGCAGCAAAAATGAAAAGTAGTATACAATCAAGTGAAACACGAGTTTATAAAATAAACAGTTACACACACTATAAGGCCGAGACATACCGTTACTATGATGTATAAAACATTTTTTTCAGGGGGTTTTGTCTTTGTACGTGGTCAATTAATCGGTGATAATATTTTTGGGCAACGTTTTAGTTCCTGTGATATCTCGTATAAAAACAGGAGTCGCGAACATACACCGGGTAATAACGTTCAGGGCGTTCATTCACCTTCTTTTGAGGTAGAGGTACGTGTTTCTTTGCACTTAAAAGGGGGTGTAAAGTATGGAGATCTGTGTCACAAAAACATGTTCAGAAAGTGACGTCACACAGATAGCACCAGAGCGCTGACCGATTTGTTTCGTCGCTCTTCCTGACGGCGCTCCGTGCCTGCTCAACACCACCTAGACAGAAGGCCTCCACGTGGTCTACTCTCCTTCTATGAGACGTCATCAGAGTCGGATAGCGCTAACTCGGCTATTCGGCCCGAGCCCGACCTTCGACGCGCTGATTGGACACGAGCCCCGGCCGAACACTGACGCAGAACTCGTGCCCAATCTCACGCCTCGATCGATCTGACTGGGATTACACGTGCGGAGGCCTTCTGTCTATGCTCCGCGACAACTTTTCTTCGGAATGTAGTGGAGAGGAGGAGAGCCCGCGCACAGCTTTATTCACCACTAAAAATGAGAGAGGGAACGCGTGCCTGCACCTCCACTGCATTGCCAAGAAAAGTTGTCGCCGAGTATTCGCGACTCCAGCGAACTATAGGGGGCGCGCTGGTCAGGCAAAATGGCGGACGAAAGGAGGTCGTTTTCGTCGTTCAGCACGCGGACCAACATAAATATTTTGCACTGCAGCGTAAAATCGGAGTTAGACATGAAAGCAAAGCGATTCTTCAACGATAGTAACCTTCTTCTAGTCAGTGCGTAGGAATGACATGGCGGAAGCATAAAAATAATTACTGAAAACGATGTTTGCTTCTATGCTGCCTATATGAGAACCAAGCAGCGATAGCAGATCGACAGAGTCGAAATGACCTCCTCTCTGAGCTTCTCGGCGTTGCCGCTACGCAGCGTCGATTTCGCTGAAATCGTCAATCAGGTGACGTTGGCCTTTTGCCGAGAATCGCGCAGTGCGCACGAGCGTCCTTTTGAAGGGTATGCACTTGGGCTAATTGGCTTTTAATGCGATGGCATGCTTACTATGCCTCCCCCCCGATTCGTTGGCCTTTCTGACGTCCTATTGCGCAGTAGGTAAGCGCAGTATGCCATATCAGCTCACATTTTCACACTGCTGCACATTCGCACCCTCTTCGAAGGACCTGACGACCATGACATCGTCCTCGACGTCGTCCTAGAGGTCGTCCTTGAGGTCGTCCTAAATGTCGTCCTGGACGTCATCCTAGAGGTCGTCCTTGACGTCGTCCTTGAGGTCGTCCTAGAGGGCGTCCTAGAGATGGTCCTTAAGATAGTCCTAGAGGTCGTTCTAGATGTCGTCCTGGACGTCGTCCTTAAGGTCGTACTAGAGGTCGCCCTTTAGATCGCCCTAACGTTCGTCCTAGAGGTAGTCCCAGACATCGCCTTTGAAATCGTCCTCTAGGACTTCGTCCTCGACGTCGTCTTAGACGCCGTCGTTGAGGTTGTCCTAGACGAATGCTGTCGTAATTTATAGAATACCAATAATAGTGGCTTCTGTAGCTCTTTCTTATCGGCTGTCTTCGTCGTTAGCTCGTTTCAACGCGAGGCGCTTCTGTCTGATTGAAACAGCGATACGCGCCGCTCCGGCAGCCGTGATTTCGCAATCTTCGCTCATCGCTCTGGACAGTGGCCGAGCGGCCCAGCTCGCGTCCTTTGAGGCACCAGCAGTTCATGCGACTATCAAGCGCGACTCGGCGAAGCGTTAGCCCCCCCCCCCGACCCCCCGCCCTCCTCTTTCATTTCTTGTACCGCCCACACTTAGCTCTACGGAAATTTATGCACCATAGTATGCTTATGCACCGACCAATTTCTGATTATTTCTCTCACCAGCCTGTTTCAATAACGGACCTTTTCTGCGGCTTGGAAGTCAACACACCACTGGAAGGAGGCAAGCCCATTACTGCCAAGTCCGCACTCAGCTACACGGACACACAGCTCACCTCGGTAGCCGCCACGCCGATCTACAACTTCACTGCCGTTTTCCTGGGAACGAATCGAGGACACTTGAAGAAGGTGAAGCTATTTTTTAGAAAACCGTTCCACAATTTATATATTTTCATTTACGTATTAAATGGACACTAAACACTTACAAACATAAAATATTTGTAAGCTTCTAGAGAGCACATGCATGTAACAAACAAACTTTCCCAGAATTCTTTTTTTAGCGTGCCATATTAACTTTGGGTGAACCAATACACTACAATACAATGCGGGGCAATTCATGACGTATTTTTGTGCTCTAGATTTTACTGTTAAATTTTTACACACTTAAAAAAGCTTGTGCGTGGGACGCAAACGTAGCGGTACTAGAGAAGAGAAGTACTGTAAGGAGAACATATTTTGGATGCTCAACGACATTGAGCATCCAAAACGCTGAATTTCATTGAGCACTTTGGACGCTCGTTCGGTCCATCATTTTAGATTATGGGCGATTCCGAAACAATGGGATTATTTTGGTGGGAGCGTCTCAACACAAAAGCCCGATTCAAAATCACTTTATCTCGAAATGTGTCTCGCGATGTAAGTACTAAAATTTTATTTATTTATTATTTATTTATTTATTTATGGTTTCTTGGGAAAAGGTCACGCATTCTTATAGTGTCCTATGCAGGTACTCATTTTTATGGAAGGAAAGCGTACTTTAAGTGAGCTTAAACGTTTTGTTCAACAGTGTGCTTCATTTGAACCACTTCTTTTTACGACTGAGTCGCATCATTGAAAGATGTTGCATAAGCAGTTTAAGCTATAAAGGCTAGAATGTCAAATCTTACAATGTATCATACTGTGTTTCACCTTTAGTCCGGACGCAGACGACACTATGAGCTGATGGAACAAATCAATCAGTATTAAAAACAATATAGACTGAAACACTAAATCCGGAAGTGTATAAAGAGTTGGACTTGGACTTTGCATTTCCTTTCTAGTTTGGATCAAAGCCCGGCAGATACGCCAAAAAGCACGAAATACTGTTTCAGCTCATATTCTTCGCGATTGTACATAAACATGACAAACTCTATGTTTGTGCGATTTTGACGCTATTTAATTGGTGTTCCACTCAGCTCGTAGCTACGGCTTTGTCCGAACATAAGGCGAAACAAAGTATTGCTCTAGCGTTCTGAAAATATGACTAAATTTGCTTAAATCTCAAGCGCTGTTCGTTAGAAATATTCGTATTAATAAACCTACGAACCGAACGCATTTGAACTTCTCACTAAGGTGTTTCTAGCGAGTGAATTTATCAGACTCAAGCTTTTAGGTGTGTTCCATTCAGGGAAAAAAAGTTACACATAAAAAACAATCCAATAAAGTCAATCAAGCGGGACCAAAGTGTACTGTCACGGCGCTTATCGTTTTTCTGCGTTTGGCATAAACGTCAAAACAAATGAAGAGCAGGAACTGCGCTGCAATACTGCGCTTTTTTTTTTGAGAGCGTAATTCGGCAAACCGTTTATAGCAAATTTACAAAAAAAAAAAAAGGTAGAGCGCCGAGAGGATGCGCTTGTGGCGCCACTTGTTCCGCTTCATCGGATCAGCGTCTGTAGCAGTCATGCGTAAAATTAAATGGAGTGTAGCTATAATTATATTGTTTTAGCAACATATATGTTTAGTTTTAGTATATTACGATCAACTGTGAACGCAGTTCTAACCGTTCATATAGAATCTTGATTGGAAATATTAAGATATAACATCCAGAGTCAGGTAGGTGTTATATTGCCTGTCTCTAGGATATCTTACGGTTTCTTTACACTGAGTGATGGTGAACTCGGCGATTTTCGCATTGCGCTTTTCGCGCAGGTCTTGTTGGAATCTGCGACGAGCGGCTACGAAGTAGACGATGTCGCCGTCGACGAGGGAAACCCAGTTTTTCGGGATATGTTATTTGACGGAAGCAAGGAGCGCATCTACGTGATGACTTATTACACGGTAAGCGATGTGTGCTTTTCTTTAAATTTCCCGATATATAGCTTAGGACACGCAGGGCACGGCGAGACCCCGAGTAGTCTGATTATCACTACATGGCCAATGGGAATGCGGGGTTCACCGAAAAGAAAACTCGGAGGAGGCATGACGATGCAAGAAGTGTAAACATAATAAACCGAGCGCTTTTGTTTCTTAAAGTGTTCGTGAATAGAGCGAATGTGCCTTAGTCACTGGCAGGTGAAGGAACACAGGGCGTAGCTTACTGCGTTCACACTTCTTGAATCGGAATTCGCTCCTCAGTGTTCTTATCGGCTAATGCATAGCCTCCTCTCTACTAACGAAGCCTGGCAGTTCGACGACGGGGTCCATAGAGTGCCCGGTCTCAGTTTGGAGCGCGAGGATCTGGTAGCACAGAGCATCAAAGAGCCATTTCTCGGGGAACCTGGACGTCAGAGCACAGCTTTCGCAGCGACGAGGACCCGAAACACTGTTCGCTCGGAGAAGTGTGTTCCGGCGTCTCGCCACAGCGGGGCGTCAGTCACGTGGCTCTCTCTCTCATCCGTTGTCTGCCGCTCCACTTTTCCATTTCGGCGGCCGCTTCTCGTAGCGATCTGCCCGTCTTTGTCAGCACAGAGGAGGCTATGGCTAATGCTGAAATCGTATCAGCTGCGGAGCGATAACAAGATTCTCCTGTCCCGACGCGCTCTACGTTTCTTTAAAGATGTCAGCCGCTATAAATGTGCAATAAATATTAGAGTGTGTTTGCACCAACCTAGAAGTGACTCGCAGTGTATCAAATCCAACAAAACAGTCGCACGAGAGTGATAATTATGTAAATGTATAAGATTATATTTCAGGGTTCAGCTGCTGCTGTTTTAACTACCGTACTCGGTCGCCGAGACCATTTGGCCTAAATAATATTTCACGAAAAAACGTTCTGTCTTAATAAACAGAAAGTCAGGGAACAAACCATCTGGTGTAGATTACCAGACGTAACACAGCCGCGAGACTGCAGGGAGCAAGAACGACACACGTACTCAAGATACTTTTTTGCGCGTGTGTCGATTAAGAATATTAGAAGGGAAGTCCCGCTTAGAAACATTCCGTCCGGTGTTTTATTTTAAATTGAGCCACAAATCAAAATGCGATTTTTTCGCACATAAATGTTCTGCGGATGATTCCGTACTGCAAACTGCTTTACAGGTTAAGCTTGCATTCATCGCCAGATCAGCGCGACCCTAGTTCAGACTTTGGCATTGTCAGAACTGATGGAGCCTAAGATAGCCCTTATTACCAAGTGGTTGATAGACTTGTACTATAGGTTTTTACTTTAGTTATACAAATTTATAAGCGAATTTTTTTGTTCTTTCACTGTAGGTCAGCGCCGTCGATGTGCAACAATGCTTTCGCTACCTCAAATGCGGCGACTGCACTTCTAACCGGGATCCGTACTGTGGATGGTGTGGGCCAGAGAAAAAGTAGGTGTTTTTCAAGAAACTATAAGTTACGTTTCTAATAACAGAAAAAAAGTTAATAACCTAAGTATCAGTCAAGAGAAACGCCAATCTTGGTGCCAGCTTGGCACTTCGAGGCGTACTAAGATGAACAATTGAGCGAGTTTGTGAGAGTTCATAATAAAATGCAGCGCGAGTAGGCCAGAGAGAAAGACGAAAAAATACAAGGCAAGCAAAAACATGTGTATGTTTTCGTTTCATTAATATCAGTTGCTAGTCAACGTTTGTCTTGTGTATTCTCGTCTATCTGTCCTTGTCCTCTTCGTGCTGGATTTTATTATTAACTCCAAGGCGCCTTACTTTCGCCTAATGTGGCTTTTTTTAAAGTTAATTAGTGCGCGAGTACTGTTTTTTGCGTTTCTGTGGTTATTTATTTTTACTCGCCACTTAAACATACAGTGATGTCTCGATTAATATACGGACGCCTCCGTTCCCCCCAAAAAATTCGTCCATAATGTGAGGTGTCCATATTAACGAGACGAAAAATGACATATATTTTCCCGGTTTGTCCCCGAAAATGGTGATCCATATAGCGGTGTATCCATAGTTAACGGTGTCCATATTACCGAGACATGATTGTACTACTACGCAAAGGGGAGCAAAGATAAAAAGTACACAGATGAAATACCTAAATAAAAATGCAAAGGTGTGGTACCACTGTACCCATAACTGGTGAACATACTCTCATAAAATAAATAGAACACTGCACGAAGATTGGGAAAAACACGCAATTATCATTTTTATTCGAACAAAGAAAGCCTCCCAGTCTACGAACGCACAAAAAGTACAGCGTAATATATTTAATAAACTTGAAGCATAAAAACAAATCGGGCCAGTCATTCAGTGGGTATAAAAATGTTGGCGCATAGACTGCGGAGGCAATAGCTCAGGGGAACAGGTTCCATTTGTGAACATTACGTGGAGAAAAGTAGTATTTATAACAATCTGTTCTGCACATGATTTGAACATGTGTTTTGGAATGTTTGTTTTTGTCGCTCTGGGTGTATTAAAAGTAACGTAGTTTTAAGATAACTTGACCAAATGATCAAAGAATGGACAAGTTTGACTCTAACTTGGGTTCATCGGGCATTTTGTAACGTTACGTGATACGGTGATCCGATATTAAAATAATGTTGTATCAATTTGTCGTCGATATGTTGTTGATTAATCAATTATTTTAATGTCGTCTTGTGTTCCCCGCAACATTTAGCGGGGAAACTGAATTAGTGCATAGGTCACGTGGTGTGAATTTTTCCTCTAAATTTAACAGGAAACCTGAATTTTTCTTTAGGTCCCGTGGCGTCAGGTCACGTGACATCAATATTTACGCCACTCAGCGGGAAAACAGAACGGGTGCATAGGACATCTGACGTCTATTTTTCCACTGAACTTAGCGATGAAACTGAATTGGTTCATAAACCACGTGACGTCGATTTCCGCTGAAAGCTTTTTCTATTTTTTTAGTCGACATTTTCTGTTGTGGTTATTTTTGTAATTCCTTAGGCTTAGAACCACTCTCTGTCTGCCTCTCATGAAGCCCGACAAAGTGGTTCCCGAAAAATAACAGTTTTATGCTCTGATCTCTATGTCTGTTTGCTGGATCGCGTTTGACCAGCTCCGCGACTATGGACGGGAATGCGACCACGATCGGCCAACTTTTGGTAGAGTCGTATTACCTCTAGCCATCATAGTAATATGGCAGACAGCGCTAGTGGCGGCAGACGGCCATACAAATAGCCGTGGGTGTAGTACACTGTACCGTGGGTGATATTTCTGCTTGATTCTAATTGTTCGACGAAGAAAATTTTTGAAACCCGGCGTGAACGGTAGCCCCATCTTTGAGGACCCGGCAAAAGCGCTCGCGATCATTTGGGGAATTCTCGCGAGTGTATATATTCACCGCGGTCTCTCCAGAAACTTGTGTGCCGATGTGCCCATGAGTGATTTATCTATTTGTTTTCCCATATATTCGCCTGCGACGTTCCAAATAGAATGCATTAAACGAAGTGAATTTATGTATTTTCCCGATCATACTGGTCAAAGCCAGAGGCCCAGAGCGCCCTCCGCTCCACCGAGAGAGCGCAGACAAGGCGTCGCCAGTGTCGTGCGAAATCAGCCGTGTGTCAGCTGGTGTTGTGTGCAACCAGCTGTTCGCCAGTCGTAATTACGCAGTGTAAAACGCGTGTGACTAGAGTGGGGCTCTAACTACACGTGTGGTGCGCCTAGAGGTAATATAACTCTACCAAAATGGTGGCTGCTGTGGCCGCATCGGCGGAGCTGGCAAACGCGATCCAGTAAATAGATCTAGAGATCAGTGGTTCTATATTTTATATCGTAAATATGCAGGTCGTACGGTCGGCGGAAATCGGGAATTTTAAAAGGAAAGGTAAAGTGTGCCTCGTGAATAAATACTTGGTTGCAAAACCCGGTTTGGCAAAGATACGTATCCCTCCTCCATGCTTTATGAATCTGAAAGGTGCATTATAAGCATTAATGATTTAAAATAAAAAATAGCGCATCAGTTGTTTATGTTGAAGTGTAAAAAAAATACTTCCGTTTTTGTTATTTGTTTTTCCACTCTTGGGGGAGTCCTGCCTCTATTTTTAGCTCACTCATCGTGCGTTCCTCAACGCTTTGTCTACTGGCTGCTTTTCACGGTACAGTTACAAGTCGGCTAGTGTGCCTATTATAAAGTTTGTGGGAGCGAGGGTCTGCCACCCCGCCCAGGGGCCGCTACCGACCGCCCAAAAAGGACACAGTCCGAAACGCACGACAGCGCTTGAGGAAAGAGCCAATAAAAGGAAGACACGGCCACAGAGCCGGGGAGACGGACCGAGGTCACGGAGGCGTGCAGTTCGAACGCTTCGGCAATGTTTTACTTGATACTAACAACCCATACCTGTTACTCTAATAAATGTAGTTTCTCGTTATGGAAACCCCGCTTCGTGTTGTTCCTCCCGGATGGGCATGCAACAAGGCAACCCTACCATAAGTTAAAGCTGGAGTAAAATGAGGAGAAACATTTAACCCAGCTATTACTTTAAAAATAATATTGGCGTCTGATTTATCCAAAAGTGCGATTCATATCGCTGCCACCATACTCAGAGGCTATATTAAGATGCGCAGAAGCTGGTGCGTCCCTAGGGTCTTACTATCGCTTTTCAGCCGTACGAGTGTGCGACATTAGTCGCAGTCTCGTGCGACTAAGCGTTTGAAGCGTGAACACTTTAAATCATGCCCTGCGTTTTGTAGCGTGGCAGTGTATACAGCGTCATTACAATTGTCTGTAGTTACTACGGGAGCGTTTTCCCGTAGCACTATTGCTCGCGTGAGTTTCACTCTCGCGAGCTATCGTGAAGATTGGACCTAACAGCAAAGCAATATATATAATATATGTCGATGTAAATCCCATTTCAATTGTTGAACTGGTCATATGTAAACGCAAAAGGAAATATATCACTCATAAAGGTATTTTTACTTGCAGTAGTATACTTCTGCACAACAAAAAAACGGATCTATCGCTGTAAACCTAAACTGTGACCCCGCAATTTTTTTAGACTATCAAAGTTAGGTTTATGTTATATTCAGTGGAGAGATACGTTAATGTCACCCGATAATATAATGTTAAAATTAATTATTGGCATTCAGAGAAGGAGCGAACACTTAAAGGCATAAATAAAAGTGAAGATTTAGTCATCTGCCGTCAAAACGAAGAGCTTTCTTCCCCCAAATATTCCTCCCCATTCGAATTGTCTTTTTTATAATTACGAAGGAATTGGAAACACGTGTATTTGCTCAGTTTCTCTCCATATAATGAGGGATTTATTAAAAAGAAAATACATGACTGTATTCTCTAAACTACACTTGCATCTGCACGCAAAAGAGCGTCTACGGGAGTCTACGGTGACATGTAAATAGTTCAACAAATAGAGTGTTGTGAAAGTTGTTTGCTCTAAATTTCTTCTCTTTACGTGTGTTTGCAGATGCACCTTGAGAGCCAATTGTGAGAAGGCAGCAGATGATCCTGTGCACTGGCTTTCCTACAAAACTCAATGCAGCCCGATCACCAATATCTCGCCCTCAGAGGTTCAAAGATCAACCATACACCAAGTCAGTTACTTCAAAAATATGTCCGCTTTTTTCTCCCCGAATACCAACCTCCGCAATGGACAGCGCGCTTATAGACCAGGTGGTATTAATGAAGTGAAACTTTCTTTACTGTATATTTTAAGGACACTTTTATCCCCGGCTTATATTGGACAATGACTATTTAAGCACGAAATGCTTATGACTAAAATCATCATCCGTCTTATTATTTTGCATGAATTCAAGAGATTTTAAAATATTTCATAAATGTATACGCGCTTCATAACATTAAACTAATAAATGTAATCAGCACAGTAGTTTTATAATACCTTCCGCCCCTTCTACCATTTACAAAAAAGTATTTGCTTGCATAAGGACGGCACTCGTATGTCACATGGCGCAAGGCGGACATCTAAGAAAGTAGAGTACTGGTCCAGAAGTAGTTTTCCATGGTTCATATGATTACACGTTGTATAAAAATGTGAATGGATCGGATGTAAATTTTGAGACATACATTTGTATTTTGTGCGTACTAGAAAAAAGACTTGTAATTGAGCTTGAAGATGTAAACAAAAAGCAGGGTGCACATACATGCAAACTGACACAGTTGCTATCATTTTCCATCGTGCTCGCAAAACGTGATGTTTACTGAAATATTTTGCACTTTCCAATGAATGCAGTTAAATGTGAAGATAACCAACAAGACATTTGTCGACGAAGAGGAATTGGTGTGCATCTTTGCGACGTCTGGACTGGAGGCTGAAACAAATGCTACTCGGACTGTTGAAGGTGTCACGTGCTCAACACCCAAGCCTGATGCCTTTTCGCCAATTCCATCTGAAGACCGTAAGCGTATTTCTTGGTCGCGTTAGTGTTGTAACCCACATTGATGATTTACAGACCCTTGTTCTTCTTCAGCCTACTTAACGATGAAGTTATCCGTTGGCAGAAATATGACACCCGAGTATTTCAAGTTTTTCGACTGCAGCGCATACGAAACGTAAGGACGTACCTTTGATGTTTTCATTCCTTTCTAAATCTCACTTGTTTTGGTTGATAAAGTTTACTACGCAGTAAATACTCTAATTGTAATGACTACGTGGCCGCCTATTCTAAATTATATTTTTAAAGAGCATTTTAGAAGTAAATAAAACACGATGGGAAAATCTTTACATAATCATCGACCTGGTGATCTGGTGACTACAACTTACGCCTTTCTCATGACTCAACTTTCTTACTGTAGTCGCGCTTCTAGTAACATCGCGTTCTAGAAAAATAAAGACCTACCCTTTCACGTGTGCATTAATTTTCTGTTGCCGATCTTAGCCAATTCCTCTAATATTATATTTGTGAACAAAGTTTCTGCAACCAAATGAAATATAGCGTTATGAGGCACGGAGGTTATTCTTAGTCACAAATACATAGATTATGGTAAGGCGTATGCGAAACAAAAGCACACACATTTGGAATAATAAATCAATGAAGTTTCTAACTTGTGGTCACTCAACCATTCGTTCGTTCACAAGTCAGGCGACAAAGTCCTACAATCATTTTTTCCTAAGGTTAGTTGCTTAGCCGTGTAGCTTTGATCGTTATTGTTGAAACAAATATGAAACATTTACATATCGTAACCAAGGGCACTCAAAGTTTTTGAAGGAATGGCAATAGTGATTCTCATCTCTTTTTTCTGGATTCTGTACCTGAAAAATAATTTTGAAAGGCCACCCTGCAGTTTTTTTCTATTCGCGTTGAACAGCCTTTTTAGCAATCAATCAATTATAAATCTAGTAGCATATGTTACACGGACACTGGAGAATACATCTCACATTGTCCAACTAAAAAAAACATATTAGTGTGTCTTCTTTCTTTAACAAATAATATTCTAAACGGATATCGCATGCTAAGTGGAGAGATAATTGTTAAGATGGCAGACTTCAGCTTTGAGTATGCCAAAGATTAACAAAGTGCATCTAATTTCAGCAGATATATGCAATCCCCTAATATGTTGGCATGCATAGTTTGTTGTGCATTTAAAATATTATTTTTAATATATAATTGTGAACCCCTGCTATACATACTTTCCTGAAAGACGAACTGATGAGGCAGGTAATGTATGCAGAGAAAACCTTGCATATTAGATCAATCTTGAAGAAGTCTTCTCTTTGAAGACTTCTTTAAGATGGGCACCACGAAAGGCAATCTTTACACGTAAATAGCATCAAACTCGTAAATTTTAGAATAAATTAACTGGGGCATTCATATTTATTATATTAAAACTATTTTTTTTCAAACGAATTTAGAACGGTCAGCAGAAAAGCCTCCTTTTTACGAGTTTGTCCCACATGTGTTACATTTCGAAGGCAATTTTGAATATACGAATTGTCTAAAAAGGTAGTAGTGGGGCATGCTCTAGTACAGCCATAAAAAGGAAGTTCAAAATGCTGAAAAAAAAAACTTGATCACATAAGCATAGCTCGATGACAATCCTTCAATACCGAGAAAAACCGGCGATGGCTTGTTCGCGCTGCCAGCGTCGAGGAGTGTTTGTGTCGTCCGTTTGACTTTGCACTCCCTCCGCAGTGTAGTTTCTGAGAAATACATTATAAACAATCACTTTTGTTCTTCCGATTACCTCTTTTTTCTAAATGCATTATACGCCAACTAATATTTTATTTATTTTTTATTTAAAAATCAAACTTTGATGTTACCGATACAAACCATTTGATTGCACAAATGTGGATGCCCCGTATATCCGAGCACCAGCGGGAACGTGTAGGCACCCTTAATTGAAGTTTTATTGCAATCCATAATATTGCCTATCTCTACAAACCATTTATCGGAGCGTGGAAAACGTAGTTTGAATGTAACAACGCTGCGCCATTTATAGCCTTCACAGTGCCAGATAAACCAACGACATCCCGACTGTCCTTGCATTGTAAAGTTCTATTCACACATCGGCGTCTGCTAACGTTTTCTAGAGTGCATACACACACGCGCGACCATTGCGCAAAATCTCCCAACAGACCCACAACGTTCCGAAAATTCTCACAACATATCTGCTACATACCAATATTACTTGGGATGATTAAAACAGTTTCACAAACTTGCCTGCCAAAAGTGGAGGTCACTTCACGTGATTTATCTGGAATTGCGCTCCTTTTGTCAGTAGCAATATGTAATGCGACAATCGCTCAATGTAGCACAGTCCTTTGGGCCAAAATATAGTTTTGTTTGTGTGATTAGAGCTTTGAAATGTTCGAAGAAGCCGAGGTAGAACAAAACTTGACTGACTTTGACCTGAGTCTGGGTATCTAGGCCCTAAATTGTGAAGCAAGTGCCAAAGTCAGACTTTGCTGCCTGGTATTTGACTGTATTCTGGCATCTTTTGCGCCTGAATCGCCAAGCAAGTGCTAGAGTTAGGTTTCAATTCTAGTTTTCGGTTTTAATCTCGCCATATTTTTCCCCAAAATTGCCAAGTAAGTGCAAGAATTAGGCTCCACTGCTGGATGTTCGAATAATACGTGGTACATATGGATAAAACTTGCCGTAGAGTGCTATAGAAAGCTTAAAGTAAAGTAGTGTCGCACTAAATAACGTCTTGGGGCGAAACCGTATAATTCCCAATTTAGACCCCCTAGAATTGCCAAGCTTGCGCCTAGTTAGGCGGTTGTCGGCCATACAACCTAGTTAGATACATGAATTATTTCGCACTAGTGAAATTGACTTCGAAATGGCCGCATTTCATGTGGTGCTACTTACTCTATTTATCGGTCTCACTCAGTATTCACATTTTTCAGATGCACACAGTGCACGTCGACTGCATCCCCCTGCACTTGGTGCATAGGGAGGCACCTTTGTACACATAATAGCAGCGAGAATTGTCACAACGATATCACTCTTTCATCTCCGGTGAGCGATGTTTACTGCATCCATTTTATATAAAAATATAGTGGTTAGCTTTCTTAGAAATTATTCTTTTACTTTTTTATTACTCACTGTTTCATGCAAGATGCAAGTAATTTTCGTGTTAGGTTTCAGTTGGCCAGTGATTTTTTCTTTGGAAGGAGTAGATTACATTTTTTTAACAGTTCAGATGAAATAAAGAAGATTTGACATCTCGTTTGCATAGAGCTGACTCGCGGTGATGTAGAAAAATGGGCAACATCAGCAGCACTTGTCCCACACTACAATTTATGAACATTTACTGTAACATATAAAATGAGCTAAGTTCGCATTTAATAAGAACCCAGAAGCAAACATTCAAATGCAATTGTTAATTATCAGGTGGTTACTCAAGTACCTTCGATATGGGGCACCTGGACACCTGTTAATTATATATGACTTTACACCAGAAATATATATGGAGATAGTCCATCACTTTATCAAGGAAAACGTTTAGGACTGTATGTAGGATTTGCCAAAAAGATAACAATTTAACAATCTAACATGTCCGATAATTACCTTTCAATGCATCGTCTCAGGCTTCAGGTCCCAGTATTCGAGGAGGGGCCGACCTTTGCCCCCGAATACGAAAGTCTTCAAGCAGTTCCAACGATATCATAGTGCCAAAGGGTACAACCGTTGGGATTCGAATTCAGGTGGAAAATATTCCGGTGAGGAAATTTGGTTTAATACACATTTTTAATTAAATCCTAGAGTGAAAGGAAGAATATAAATACTTTGAAAAGATAAACTGCCTAAATATAGGGCCAAAGAAGATTCAGTTCGGTTAACGTATACGGCTGAAATACATTCAACACCTACCTCAAGCCTCAGTGCCAAATATATTGAATTAGGATTACATTCACGGAATTACATTTAAAATGTTTTAATACAATTCAAACTGTAAGGAAAATATATTGCAACGAAAGAAACTTCTGCCATAAAAGAATCTTGGTTAAGGTTCACAACGTGTTTGACATACTTATATGAGCACATTGAAATAAAACGTTGACAGCTTTTTTACGGTTCTGTCGTTGTTTCAGGCTTTTATGATACAGTCAAGATTTGTTTGCCAGTTTTTTATCGAAGGCAAAGTAAAGCAAGTCAACGGCCAGCTCCTAGGAGACAGCCTATACTGTGGCCGAATTCCCGTAAGTATGCTTCGTTGCTTAAACATCCTGGGGCTATTTTGCTTAAACTTTTCTTGCTAAATTAAATCCTCTTGATCTTGTCCTCTCTTTGTTATAGGGAAAATTAACCATGTACTATTGTGATTTCAGTTCAAGTACGACTCGGATGACGCAAACATAACGACAAAGTTCGGAGTCGTTTGGGAGCCGAAAAAATTCCTGGACAATCCTGACAACATTCATGGTGCGATTTTGAAGTTTTTATTGCTGAAAAAAAAGAGCCATCTTGATAATCAAAAGTAAAGTGTGATCGCGCATGCTGAGGTAGAACTACAGCAGACACCTAACTGATATCTGTTTGGAAATACCTTGTGCTTGAGTACCTTTTTTATGTTGTACAAACCATGAGTAATTAGCCGAATTTCACGCTGAATTTTCGGCTAGCTCTGTATGAAAATGCAATAATATGTAATAATACGAAATAATAAAAATAAGAAATACAAAAATAAATTGAAGACCTTTTACAAATATCAGTAACGAGAAATTAGAGTGTAGCTCTTCAGGAAGAGGAGGGAGGGTACGGAGGGGAGGGTATGTCCCTTTTCCTCCTCCATGCTCTCTCCTCCACCCCTCCTCCTTGAGTCGTGCTCACCTCCTCGCTCTCCCTCCTTTACACCTCCTCCTCTTTTCTACCCTACTCCTTCTCCTCTACTCTCTTTCTCTCCCTCCTCCTCTTTCTTTCTTCCTCCTTCTGCTCTCCCTTCCTCCTCCCCTACTCCTTCTGCTCCTCTCCCCTCCTTCTCCTCCGTACCTTCCCATCCTCCTCCTCTGCACGCGACACCGTCATGTGACGTCATTTTCCCCGCTAAAATTAGCAGGGAAACTGAATTGGTGTTGAGGTCACGTAAGGTCGATTTTCGCGCTAAATTTAGCGAGAATTAAATTGCTGCTGACGGTGGCATGAAGTCAGTTTTCCCGCTAAATCTAGCAAACTGAATTTGTTCATAGGTGACGTGACGCCAGGTCATGTGACGCCATTTTCCCCGCTAAATTTAGGGGGAAACTATATTGGTGCTGAGGTCACGTGTCGTCAATTTTTCCAGCTAAATTTAGCGGGGATAGAATTGCTGTAGAAGTCGTGACGTCAATTTTCCTGCTAAATTTAGCGGAGAAACTGAATTTGTTCATAGGTGACGTGACACCGAGTCATGTGACGTCATTTTTCACTCTTATGGTGTTGAGGTCATGTGGCGTCAATTTTCCCGAGAAATTTAGCGGGGAAACTTAATTGGTGTTAAGGTCACCTGACGTCAAGTTTCCCACTACATTTAGCGGGGAATTGAACGGCTGTTAAAATCACGCGGCGTCAATTTTCGTACCAAATCTCGCGAAGAAACTGAATTTGCTCATAGGTGGTGTGAGACCATGTCATGTGACGTCATTTTCCCTCTAAATTTAGCGCAGTTACGCCGACTCCGACGTCGGCGACGACGCGGACGCCGCTCAACCCGGAAACGGGCGCCTAAGAGCTGCGCTCTAAAATCGACACATAGTTTTACTCACCAACGAGTGTATAGCATAAAATTGGAGCTTGCATAGCTTGTATAGCATAATATTGGAGACCCTATATCTGACAAGCGTACATGCTTGAGTTTGTTACCGGTCATCCCAGGTTTGTTATAAAGTTCCCCTTAAAGATAATACACTAAAGATAATACATCTACCGCGTCTTTTCTGCTACAGTCGTTGTGTACGACTGCTCCAAAATGGCACAAAACTGTGGAGGATGCCATGAGCTACACGAAAAATACGGCTGCGGTTGGTGTCAAGAAAGCAAGTCATGTACACTGCGTTCCAATTGTCCAAGTTGGATCGATCGAACCCACATCTGTCCTGATCCCGAAATAATGCAAGTGAGTACTAGTTCGTTAGCTCAAATTATGGCATGTTAGCTAGGTTGTAGTGTAGACATATTTTGAAGAGGTACACGATATTTATACGGGGTGTTTCACGAAAGGTGGACAAATTCGATATTGCGAAAACTACGCGTCGCACCAAAAAAAAGGCTTGTGTCGTTTCGGTCCTGGGCTGAGAAGCCTTTTAAGGAAAATTATTAAAGTCCGAGATAATTATATTGTTAATCAGTTTTGCGTAATTAACTTTCGTATTACTGGGTTTAGGAGCATGGTTTCAATTGAAAATTGCATCAGCGTCATCGAAAAACACTAAATCAACAAATTGCAGAACGATAGAAAGCACGCGAAGCATTTTACGGCTTTCTGAAAAACCGTACAAATTCTAACGGGTTTTAAGTCTCAGCTTGTTATCGGAGCGCATCTCCGCCCAGCAACTGCGCCCCGTGGAGAGATAGTGCAACCAACCTCTGCTGCGCTGTCATCGCGCAACGCAGCAGAGGCTGGTTGTACTATCTCTCCACGGGGCGGTGCTGCCGGCGCGGAGATGCGCTCCGATAACATCACCGGAAACTTAGAAAACCCGTCGAATTTGTACGGTTTTTCAGAACGCCATAAAATGCTTCGATTGCCTTCTATCTTTTTGCAATTTGATTTGATTTTTGTGTTTTTCGATGACGCTGAGCAATTTTCAAATTAAAACCATGCCCTTAAACACGTATAAAAAAGCTAATCACGGAAAAATAATTAACAAATTAATTGCCTCGGACTTTAATAATTTTTCTGAATAGGCCCCTGGCCCAGGACCAAAAAGACACAAGCCTTTTTTTGTTGCGACGCGTAGTTTCGCAATATCGAATTTATGCACCTTTCGTGAAACACCCTGTATATATCGCTGGCTCCGCCGTTCTTTTGGCTTTCGGTGAGTTCGTAAAAACTTTGAAAATTTGATTCACTGGATTAAGTACGGTTCATTCATCTGCATATGTTCATTTATTAATTATATATATATATAGCCTAGCTATATGTATGTATGTACATATATATATATATATATATATATATAATATATATATATACACTACGCCATAGACTGGGGCTAGATAAGAGACGGAAAAATTGCAGCGGGCGCCTTACCGCAACCGGCTAAGCCTTGTACCTGCTCCACGAGTGGTAAAATGTAGTGCCCTACTACGCTTCTCACGCGCTCAAAGCCTTTCTGGAAAATTTAGATGATTTAGGTGGTTTTCGATGACGCTCACCAAGTTTCTGATTGAAACCATATGTCTGTTTTCAGATATTAAAAAGTTAATTAGTTACTTTCGATTCATTAGCGAACTAATTAGTAAATATCGCGCATTTCTGACGTCCGCCACTACGAGTAATGCGGTCCCAAGAGAAAAGTATCTGCTTACCTGATTATACACTTATTCTAGAAATGTTTGGCAACTCTTCCGTGAAACATCCTGTAGATATTAATAATTAAAACATTTACACCAGTTGCAATATCGAAATTGTTATACCTAATTTATTTTAGTTCATTTTTTTATTTCACCTCTAAAGGTATTTAGTAGTGCACTACCTGAAGGGGAAAGCAAGAAAAGTAGGAGAATTCGAATATTACTACACGTTTACGCCAGCGACGTTTAAATAGGGCAGGACCCGGCATGACGTCATACCCAGCGACGCCGGAAGAACAACCCAATCCCAGACTGCCCCGCGCACCGACGCTCTCTCATCCAAACTAAATTCAACCATGCTCCCATCGTCTGCTCTCCGCTCGGTCGTTAGGCTTAGGCTACGTCTGCTCCGTGCCTGCGGTCTGCTTCGTCTGCTCGCTGTCGCGGCTGGCTTTCGATTCGATCGGCGCACCAAAAGATGTTTCGATGCGAACCCGAATACTCATCACGGCGGAGTGAAACCAACATCTTCTCGAAGCAGACTTTGTACGGCTTTCTCAACCCGCGATGCCCTTCTCAGCACGACACACACCACAGCGCCTTCTCAGCGTTCGTGCCTACGATGACTGACTCGCGATCGCTTTCCAAAGCTGCGCTACGACGACTCGTTCGAGACGACGCTCCAGGCGCGGTCGCGCGGTGTCGAGAGCGTCCGCTACACGCCGACTTCCTAGTCCTACTGGTCAGGCAAGTGTTGGGCTCGAAATCTCGCCTGTTCGACACCGATTCAGTCGGTGCGTCGTCTAGAGCGTCTCAACTCTAGTCACTTACTTTCTGCTGGGCAACCAGGCGTTCGTTTATAATAATCTCATCCAATTCCGACCATACCGGTTTAAAAGTCTCCCGTTAAGCGCTGTTTCAAATAACAGTGGGTGCCGCCATTACTTTCGGTGCACACAATCGCGTTGCCACGGAAATGCCATGGCAACGAGGGTTGTTTGCACCGAAATTAATGGCGGCGCCCACTCACTAGGCTTCCCATTGGTCAAGAAATGTTCGTCGCGGCTCGTGGCCACGCCTACTTCCGTTACACTTCGCTCCATGCATTGGGGATAGGGACGCCACCTCCTGCCCATTATAACCTCCTTGCGTTTACGCACACATACCCGTAAACGAAAGTTATATATATAGGTACATGTCGTTCTATAAATAGAGTGTTATTTTTAGGCTTAATCTTTTTTCTTTAAACTTCGGGAAAGTTGCATTAATGTGATGCGTGCGAGTGAGTTATACAGCAGTGGAACATATTATACGGGGTGAATCGTCACTAGAAGTTTAACACTGAACATAAAATTGGTTAAGTAACTTTTACTTAGTGAAATGGGAGATTAGACACAATATAAGGTGCGAATTGTCAAAAGAAGTTGAATATTTAACTAAAACGTATTAATTATCTTTGAATTAGTTAAAATAGACACATAGTTTCAATCTGACATTTTCTGAGCGCCATCAAAAAGCACTGAATAAGATTTTATTTTTTGGTAAGCATTTTTTGCGCGTCGGAAGCGGAGTAGTGCGCTAAAGTTACCACTAGTGCAACAGACCCAAGGCTGAAGTATAAAAACGCGGATAAGAAAAAGAAAAAAAAACACGCAGGCGCGCGCGTTATTTTATTGGTAGCCTTGCTCCTGCTGCACCAGTGGTAACTTTAGCGCTCCTTCCACGTAAGCCAAGTCTTTCTAACTGATAATGTGTTTTTTGATGACGCTTGAAACGTCTCTAGATGGAACCATATGTTTATTTTTAATAACAAAAAAGTTAAACAATACATTTTGGTTAGCCGATTCCGTTGCAATTAACCCCATATACTATCTTCCCTTGATCGATAACTAACTCACCTACACAAATCTTATTAGTGTAGCATTCACGGCTTTTTCTTAAAACAAAAATTTTAGGCTTTAAAAGAAACACCCGGTATACATATACGCAATGCTATTAGTGAACAGCCAATACTAAGAATATAAAGGCAACACAAAATGCGAAGAACCTAGATTAGATTAGATTTTCAGTGATGAAATCATCAAGAAACCTAGCAAAAACAATTATTATATTAACAAATATCAACAGAAAAACAACTTATAAACAAGTCAGCTCTTCACAACATTGTTTCCTCTATAAACATTAGATAAATCAACGGTAACGTTAATTATAAATTCAGTTGGTATCTCTCGACTTATCATTCAACGTGTAGTGGGCGTAGACTTTACTATTTTGCGACAAAAATGGCGCGAGATGCTGAACAGTACAGCGCACAAAAAGACAAAGCCACAGAAAAGAAACATGCACGACACGCAAGCGCTGACATGCAACTTAATTTATACAGAAAATAAGAAGAGAACGTACTCAAAGTCACGCTCTGCCAGAGCGTGACACACCCTACACAACACCATCTATTATGTCTTGGCCTCAAAGTCCTATTCAAAAACAAGGTCTCTGGTTAAAGCAGCCTCACTGATGGGTGGCCAGTGCAGCGGTCCCTCAAAATATTAATGCAATGCGCTCCCAAAAGTTCGCGAGTCGTTTTGTCTCGATATTTTCCAATTATTCTTGTGCCGTTAAAAGAACGATGCAACGCTTTTTGTATTTTGAGCAAATACCGATTAGAACAAATCCCTGACGATAAGGTCCTACACCCGCATTAGAAGTCGCAGAGAATATTTAAAAAAAGCGAGCATCGTTCGCTCCCTCAACTCGCAGTCAGAGCAAGTTCCCACGTGATCTGGAGCCTATTATATGCCGCCAATGTTGGTCATAGCCACGCGCTGTAGTTGGCAAAGCAGACACGCGCTGACTTCCATACATTGTTATGGTTCGTCTATTGTTGTTATTGCATTGATAGCCCACGGTCCACCTTCCGGAAGGCTTCTCGAGCTATTAATTATCACGAGCCCAAATCAAGTGCTCACGCAATGCTCGGGTGCAAGCTATGAACCGCATTCAAATATTGTCATCGGGCGGTTCTGCGACCCACCAGCTACGGCATCAAATTTTGAGAATGAGAGGTTGAAAGAAAACGCTCGCATATGTCCTTGAAAGTATCATCACCACAACAAAAGAGTTTCTTGGTCAGTTGCGTTCTGTGCGAGTATACTTGGGTCCCATTTGTACCAATATGGAGCATTCACTGCCGGCCATAACTTATGTGCGCGGCTACTGAGCGTATTCTGACTGCGAGCTTACGCAGTTCTTTTGCAGCGTGCATTCCGCAGCATAAAGATTGCCGGCCTTAGCAGCCTAATAATGTAAGCTCGTTCTGAGCATGCGCTCTAAGCATCGTCATCGAATATGGCGTCCAGCGAATACCCACTATAAGCTCGTGTAAACTAAAAGGCATTACAAGCGAATATCGTTGCACTGCCCCTTAAAGAGGGACTGACACATCAAAATAATTTTTTTATTGTTCGAAACGATTGAAAACAATCCGGGACATTACCCTCAAAATTCAAAACTGGGAATTCAGTATTTGTGAAGCAAAAAAAAAACAATTTCCAAATGCCGAATTCGAAGTTCCCGCGTGATCCGCGCCGGTGCGTTGACGTAAAATATTGCGGAGTCCTGCGACTCGACTTTCTTTCACGACTCCGTGCTCTGAACCGCGCCGTTGCCACCGCGACCCGAAGAGAGGAGGTGAGAAGCGGGAGATTAGGGCGTCGGCGGACCGGAAGAAATCGGTTTTATTCCGTGCGAGCGGTGCCGCCTGCCCAGGCGGCATGTTTTCCGAGGGAGGATACAAATCCAGGAGGCGACATCACACCGGACTCCGATTTTTGGTATTTCAAAACGAAGGGCCGTAGTGCGTTCGCAATTGCGTTAAAAAATATGCTTTACGATTGCCGTTATTAAATGTTACAAAAATGTCGCCTACAAAGCTTCTAAATTTCAGGATTTTTAACGTCAGAAATCAAAAAAGCCATGGAGGCGAGGAGCGGGAGAGAAGGGCGCCAAAAAAGAAAAAGGCGCGCGCGCGCGTAAGAAAATGTTTTTTTGCGATGCGGTATTTTCTGCGTGGTTATGACTGCAACTTGCATCGTTTTAGGCAATAAAAAATACGACCCTTGGGGTGTCAGTGCCTTTCTAAGGATTGAAGAACACGAGCTGGTATTGTAATGTACGGGGAGATGACAGCCCACCGTAGATTTCAGTGAACGATCATGCTCGAGAATGTGGTCATTTAGGCACCGCCCCGTTGGGCCCGCATAGCTTCTACCACATCTACCGCGAAAATACGTAGCTTCTACATACCTTCTACCGCGAGAATACAGCGGCTTCCAAGTACCGAAATAATGAACTTATGCTTCAACGCACTTTATGGGGGACGCTGCGTGTGATGCTGGAAATTTAAATTTTCACAAATTATCCGGCTGAGACGTAATCGCAACTGATATTTTGACATGGATATTACAAGAAAAAGACCAAACAAGCGAGACACCTTGTCATATATAATGTGAGTGCCGTTATTCTCACGACTACCAAAACACGCCAAAAACTCAGTACTTCATTACAAAATTAGAAATTTGTCAAACTAAGCACGAGAGAGCTGAAAGCTCTCACGTGCTTAGTTCGCTCCCTTCCCAGTTGTTAGTTCATCGTTTAAGGAGTTAAAGATGCTCGTGCCACCTGGCCAAGCGACCAACTGCTAACAGTCTGTATTCACTAAAATTGTTGAATTTAATGGAAATTATTAGAGGCAACCTATCAGTTAAAAAGACAGAAGTCATACAAGCGGCACCGCTGCACATACTTCTTGTTACCGCATACAGTCTTCTGCACGTTTTGCGATTCACAAAAGATGACTGAAAATTATACTCGCAAAATGTTCATGGTCCAGAGCTGAGCAAATCATTCCGGACTTTCCCAAGATACCTGGTTGCATGGTGATCTGTGACTTTTATTTAATGTGCCCGGGATGTAAGGTACGGCATCAAGTTTTAATGGCCATGGAGTTTCACCAAAAGAGCGGAACCTTTTTTTTACTCTAAATCCGCTTGACCGTTGCGTCACGATATGTTTGTGCCACGCATCAAATAAGCTGCTTCAAGGCCGACATACACTTCGCGCTTTCCACTTTTGCCCGCCTCCTCCTTTCCTATGTCCTCTTCACGTTTTGGCTTGCTCCAACTTGCTCCCCTCCCAGCTGAGGAGAGGGGAGCGCTCAGAGGATTATCTTCCTGGATGGATGGATGGAAATAACTTTATTTATATATAGAGGTGGAGGCGGTTATGTCCGCGCTCCTTCGGCAGTTAGCCACACCTGGTGGCCGGAAGCCCATGGGCCTCGGCGACCTCGGCAGCCCGACGGACCACCTGTAATTGGGTGGTCGGGTCTGAGCTGCGCAGTGCAGCGTCCCACCGCTCCTCCGAGGAGAAGGGAGAGAGATGGGAAGAGGGACACTCCCATAATATATGGGAGAGGGTAGCTCTGGCGCTGCAGAAAATGCAGGTGGGATTGTAGAGGGATGGGTATATGTGGGAGAGGACGAGAGGGCTGGGGAAGGAGTGTGTCTGGAGCTGGCGCCACATAACACTCTCTTCCCGGGAGAGGGCTTGGGTCGGAGGAGGGTAAAGGCGGCGGGAGAGACGGTAATGTGAGGTAATGTCATAGAAGCCGACTAGACGTTCGCGCGCTGAACGAGCCCCGCGGTCTCGAGACTGGGTCCATCCCGCCCGGACGGTGTATCCTCGGGCTGTGGAATGGGCCAACTCGTTTCCGCAGAGTCCCGCGTGCGCTGGCGTCCAGATTAAGCTGACATCTGATTCAAACGAATTAAGAGGTTTGGCTCTCAGGATAATTTGGGCCGGGGCTGATATGTAACCTTTAGCGAAATTTAGGATGGCGGCTTTTGAATCAGATACGATGACCTTGGGACATGGCGTGGCGGTGAGGGCAAGTGCAATGGCGGCCTCTTCCGCCTGCTCCGGGAAAGCAGTAAAGACCGTGGCACAAGTTTTCACCTGGCCCGTGGAGGTGACCGCTACGGCTGCGAATGCCGGCCGGTGTCCGTATTCAGCCGCGTCCACATAGAGGACGTCCGACCGATGAGTAAATAACTTATGATGAGTGGAGGCTCTACTGCGCCGACGACCCTCGTGGAATGTGGGGTGCATATTTCGCGGGAGGGGAGCTACTACCAGGCGGGAGTGTATCTCTCGTGGAATGGCTTGTTTAGGGGTCCATTCTGTGGGGGGATTAAGATTCAAACGGGATAGGATTTGACGGCCGGTGGAAGAGCGCGAGAGGCGTTCGTATTGGCCTGTACGGTGTGCCTCAACTAGCTCGGATGCTGTGTTATGAAGTCCTAAGCTAAGGAGACGCTGTGTAGAAGTATTATGTGGTAGTTTGAGGGCGACCCTAAATGCTTGACGGATAAGTATGTCAATCTTGTTGGTTTCAGTAACTGTAAGGTGGAGGTAAGGCAGTGTGTAAGTGAGGCGGCTAAGGACAAAGGCATGTAGCAGGCGAATCAAGTCTTTCTCATGCAGTCCTTTGTGCCGCATAGTGATTCGGAGTATGAGCCGAATGCTTTGTTGCACTTGGGAGGAAAATTTGGCGATAAAATCAGAGTTCTTACGATTATTTTGAATTAGCAGTCCAAGCACTCGCAAGGTGGTGACAATAGGGACCGGTTCTTCGTTAACGCACACCCTGATATTGGGAGAAGTGTGGGATCGGTCTGTGGGAGGTGGTAAGAGGAGGAGTGCAGACTTGGTCGGAGAGCATGCTAACCCAGCTTGGGCGGCAATGGTGCATACCGTGTGAACACCAAGCTTGAGGGTTTCCTCCAGTTCAGCATCACTGCCCTTGGTGACCCATAGGGTGATGTCATCCGCGTACATGCTATGATGTAGACCGGGGATGGCAGCTAAGGCGGGTGGTAGTTTGAGAAGCGCGAGATTAAATAGTAAAGGAGAGAGGACAGCTCCCTGGGGGTGCCTCTTCCGCCTATTTGGATCTCGGAGGAGGTGAGGTCTCCAATTTGGAGGATGGCGGAGCGGTTAGAAAGAAAGTCTTTAATATAGTTATAGACGCGCTCTCCAGGATTAGTGCTGGCGAGGCCTTGTAGGATCGTAATATGTGATACCTGATCAAATGCCTTAGTTAAATCTAGGGCTAGTATGGCCTGGGTATCATAGTGTCTAGGGGGAGTGATTATGTCGTGGTGAAGCTCTAGCATGATGTCCTGTGTAGAGAGGTCAGCTCTAAAGCCCACCATCGTTGGAGGTAATTGATCACTATCCTCTAAGTATCGCGTGAGGCGGGTGTGGACGGCGTGCTCGAAAAGTTTTCCGAGGCAAGAAGTGAGGGAAATTGGCCTAAGGTTTTCTAGCGCCAATGGTTTGCCCGGTTTAGGAATCAAGACGATTTTGGCTTGTTTCCAGATAGCTGGGATGGCGCCATTATGCCAGCACTCGTTAAAATAGGCCGTAATGGATTCCAGGGAACGAGTGTCCATGTTACGAATGGCTTTATTTGTGATGTGATCTAATCCGGGGGCAGAAGCTGTGCGTAGCTTGAGGATCGCCGCTCGGATTTCCGAATGGGTGAAATCTCGGTCTAGGTCGGGATTAGCGATGCCAGGATAATTCGGTAGGGGTTGGGTGGGGAAGTCGGGAAGGTATTTTTCCTGCGCTTCCTGTATCAGGTCTGCCTCCGTGCCAGGGTATTTATGAAGAAGTGTCGTCATGCGCAGGCGCTGCTCCGTTCGCCCCGTCGTGGGGTCGAGCAGATGTCGGAGCAGCTGCCAGGTAGAGCGCATTCCGAGACTTCCCTGCATTCGGTCACAGATGTCGTCCCACTGGCTGCGCTGCAGTGTGAGGGCGTGTTCCTCAATGTCCGTGCGCAAAGCTGCTAGCTGAAGTTTAAGCTCTCGGTTGTGTTTTTGTTTCCTCCATTCATTTTCTATGCGGGAATATCGGCGCCATAGTGAAGCCAGGCGGGCGTCTACGGAAGGAGCTGGTATGTCTTCAGGTAGGGGCTCTGTTGTTGTTTGAACGTCGTCTACCATTTGTTTTGTCCATTGTTCGATATCAATAATAGGCCCACTTTCTTTGTTCTCTCGCAGCGTCCTGAAATTGTCCCATTGAACTAGGGTGGCCTGGCGGCAACGTGTGCGGGGTGTTTGAAATTGGATGGTTGTGGCTAAGATAAAGTGGTCGCTTCCTAACGTAGTTGCCGTGTTTCTCCACTGTACCTGACCTGGATATGACGTTATGAACGTTAAGTCTGGGCAGGTGTCGCGGGTAGCGCTATTACCGATACGGGAAGGAAAGGCGGGGTCTGTAAGCAGTGTGAAATGGTGTGATTGTATTTGTGCCCATAAGTCGCGGCCTTTGACCGAGTTGGTGTGGTAGCCCCAGGCCGGATGCGGAGCATTAAAATCTCCTAGGACTAATAATGGGTCCTTGGCGGCTTCGCGCTTAGCTAGCGCTAGGAGATAGCCAAAGCGATGCCTATGCTGACGAGGGGCGCTGTATATGTTAAGTACGTGAATAGGGCTGCGTTGTTTGGAATTTGGGTAAAGGGTGACGAAAGTATGGGGGATTAGGACTGAGTCGAAGTGTGTAGGAGCGCAGGCTATGTTCCGTTGAACTAAGATTGCGGTGACAAAGCGGCCCTCCGAGTCTATCTGTTGAAAGGGTCGGTAACCTGGAAGGCGTACCTGGGTGTTTGTTTCCTGCAAGGAAATTAGGGCAGGGGGTTCGGACATAGATTGGACGTGTTGAAGGAGATTGGGCAGTTTCTTGCGCGCACCACGGCAGTTCCACTGCCAAATTATTAGTTTAGATAAGGGAGCCATGATGGTTACTGAGGAGATGGCAAACCCTGCGGCGGAGAAGCTGGGGGTGCTAGGATAGCCTGTTGTAAGGCCGCCATGGCTGCTAGGATTTCTGTTCTAAAAGTCGCGAATTGTACTCCTAGCCTTTCGATAGCCTGCCGGTTGTCATTGGTCATATGTTGTAGTCTATTAAATTCAAGGCGGGTAACACACTCTGAATGGTATGACGTAGAATCTGTATGAGAGGGTTCAGAGGCCGCGCGCTTTTTGGCAGGTGAACTTCCGGCTAACGCGGATGGGGTGGCTGGAGCCGCTGGCGGGACGGTTGGGGGCTTAGGTGCGGATGGGGCGGCTGGAGCCGCTGGCGGGACATTTGAGGGCTTAGACGTAGCCTTTAACCGATTGATCTCCTCGCGCAGTTTGATGTTTTCTGCGCGGAGGGAGGCTAATTCTGCCCGAAAAGTGGGGATGGGAGGGGAGGGGGTAGGATTCGGAGGAGCGGAGCGAGCCACATCCACCCAGCTCACCCGGTGGGTCCGTCTTTGCGGCCGCCGGAGTCCCCGGGAGTAGCTTGACTCTGGGGTGGCTTCTGCCCTAAATTGTTGTCCGTGGGTGGCTGTTGAGGGGCTTCAGCCCTGGATCGGGACCCTGAGCAGCTCCGGACTCGGCTCCGGGACCGGGATCTCAATCGGCTGCGATTTGGGGCTGCCGGGGTCTGCGTTGTTCTGGGGGTTGATTTATGTGAGGACGTGCCAGGGCCAGCTTCAGGGTCCGGCCCTCTGGTAGGAACCGGGGTCCGGAATGTCGGAACGGGGTCAGTTCTTCGTGGCCCAGGCGCTCGTCGGCGTTTCTGAAACCGGTAGGGGCACGTGGGGTGTCCAGTGGGGTGATCGCCGTTGCAGACGATGCATGTTGGGGTGCAGGGGTGGTTCTGCTCGGGATTTTCGATTCCGCATGCCACACACCTGTTGACTGCTGGATTTGGACATACGTCTCTGCGGTGTCCTGCTCGCCAGCAGTTAACACATGCTTCGCGACGTTGACGGAAAG
>JAZHYW010005933.1:0-41645 GCA_037355805.1 Ixodes ricinus
TACTTGCATCTTATCGTTTAGAAAAAAAAATTATTCACTATTGAGGGTGCAACGTATTACCACGTATATTGTTAACCCGTATCAATAATAAAGAAAACATTTATGAAAGGCGACGGCGTTTTATTTATAGTTTTCCAGGAGTCCAAGGAATTCGTTAACGCATGGTGTCCCTGAAGATAACTGCAGTCTTATTTTGTCTTTTTTCTTACCACAAGCTTGAACTGTGCATGGCCGAATGAAGGCCTCGCGGTTCTCGGTTCCTTCTCCACTTAAAACTGCCAGCCGCGCTGACTCTTTTCGCCGCTGGAGGCGAAATTCGTCAGAGCGGCCGCAGTGAGTGGTATTGAACATTGTGGCGCTGACGAGCGGCGATGGCAGTTGGCGGCGAGCGAACGGGAGTGGCGAGATTCCCGAGCAACAGATGTCCATCGTTCGTGTACGCTAGGCAGTATCTCCCGCGAGGAACTTGGGAAACTCAGCTGATCACAGTTGCTCTACACTTCCTTGTCAGGTGGCAAACCACTCTGAAGCGGCAGTGAACAATAGGCCGTTACCGAGTGCTCAATCTTTGCCAAAATGTAGCGCGACATTTTCAAATTTCAATATTTGGTGCAGACCGACACTGCTTCATTCGGGCGCTGTTGGTGCGAAGTTCATACTTGTGGTGAAAAAAACAACAACTATTATAATATTTTAAGAGACATTTGCTTCGTTAAAAACGGCTCACGTTCAGTACACACGAAATTTAGTTTGGTTTGTACAGTTGAACATTACATACAAGGTTAGAGGAGGAGGGACGACCTGTATTTGCATGTCTTAATATATGTAACACAAACTGAAAAAGGAGACCATATATATTTCTGATTTGACCACATATTTCTTTTATTGTCCGATTGATGGTCCCAATGACGCGCAAGAACATTTCTACTGCTTTGATCAAGAAACGTTTAACTTCTTATGCCATTGAAAAATATTATTTTTATTTGTCGTTTTGAAAAAAAGCTTATCATTATGTTAAAGCACTCGAGACTGGGTGTGAAAAACCGTCAACTAATCAAAAGTCGAAGATTCAGGGAAGGAAGTCATTCAGAAACGTCTCAAACATAATTTACGTCGTCTAATTGACTTCTTTCCTTGTCTCTTATACTTTTGCTTGTTTCAAGGTTTGTTCTACACCCAGTCTCAGGTATCTTAACATAATGGTAAACTTACACCAGCTCACCTGCGCCTTCACTGTATTTTAGAGAAAGTGTGGTTCTTCTTATACATTCACAAAACCTACCTACCAACTCGCTTCGCTTTCGTGGTTAAATAAAGCTTTGCGGCATGCGAAATTAATATTTCTTTATTTATTTGAGGAGGCCTCCTGCTTACCCAGAGCGCATGCGAGCAAAAGTATAGAAAGCACAAAGAAATACATCATGTTTATATTTCTTCTGCTGGGTACCTGAAAGCAACATGAATAAAGTAAGAGTCAACAAACCGTATAACCAATGACATTTTCTAAGCCTCCGTAACACTACCTCCAGTCGTTTACTGGAACAAGTGTTCCGGAATAATGTCAACGCCAAGCTGCAGTCTTAAATTTGACCCCGCGAACAGTGAAACAGCTTCGAAGAAGAAGCTAGCGTTGCTCACTTCTTGAGTCTAAACTCTTCCTCACGTTACATTCCTTCTATCACGGCAAGTATTATGCGCGTTTCTATGTGCATTATTTACTTCAATATTCAGTGATTCCACATAGCTTTCGCGAAGATAAATATGAAATGTATATTGTTTTGTGTTTTCGGTATATACCGGCAAATTCAGAAAAGTAACCTCTCAACCGGTTTTTAGAAAATTGCAAAGAAACGAAAACCCCGAAGGAAGTCGTCCTTACGAAATAAAAAAAGAAACACGACCTTTGCGGGAAAAAAACTATTCTGTTAACGAGGCAATTTGGGCCAGTTGAGTCATGATCGTAGGTAAGCGCCGATCAAATAGAGAGGGACAAGAAGTTGACGTAAACACTGACGCAAGCGCCATGCGTTTACGTTAACTTATTGCCCCTGTCTATTTCTTCGGCGCTTGCGTAAGATGATTATATTTTTTTCTTCTAATCCGGAACACTGACCGTGTTGTCGGAAAGGCTGCCTCTCTCTTCGGGAACAAAACTCTCAATCGTCTTTTTCTCTTATCGGTACCAGGAGGTTTTCTAAATATTCATGTATCGCCAAACGTTGCACGGAAGTTGGCAAATGCTGTGCCGGTTCACTTTTTTCTTCTAGAAAAACCCGACAAAAGCCGCTTTTTCTCTTCAACTAAGTGCCCCGAAATACCGGAATACAAATAAACACCAGATAAAGGCTCCGCGATTTAGTTGAAAAGTAAACAACGAAGGCACCGAACAGATGCATAGTTTTCCCAAAGGGAAGATTTCTTGTTTGAGTAATACAGTGTAAGAAAACCACCGAAACCGAGTTAGCGGACCGCGAATATCGCTACAGACAACACACAGCCAAACAAATTCGGCCGAGACACTTAAAACTGATTATGTGTAGGAATGCGAAAGCATTCCTACAAGCAGCATTCGTACAGCAGCGTGCCATCCTATTGGACACGGCGCTCCGGCGTTGACATCACGCTCCCCCACCGCGCAGGCGCGGCTATCTTTCCTGGCTTCTCGACGGCTTCCGTGACAAGGCATTGGGTTCCTGTGCTTTTCTTTGTGTTTTATTTCTGAAGCGCGTCAGCTTTGACCGTGAGCGGACTCGCCGGCTTCCGTGACGAGGCATCTGATATGACGCGTCGCAACCAATGGGATTTTAGGTGCCATGTCGCTCAGCAAATTGTAAAATGGAAATTTAAGCGCCGTTTTTCGCGGTTACCGACACTGTCGCCTTCGATCCATGCGACAGTTAATGCGTTCGCAGTAAAAGTGCGAGGTAAAAACGCTATCGTATTTCGCTCTGCTTGCCCAAGTACACCAACAATTTCTCTCGTGCGACCGTGTATTGCATATATTGATTTGGTGGAGAATTATTTTCTTAGAAGAGTAATCTATCGGCGTAGGAGCATTAATCTTACCAAGATGGAGCTAGTCGTGCAATCTTTGGGTGTAGCGTTCGAGGCGTGCTTTGGCGGGCACAGTGTGGAGGCATTTTATGTATGTGGCGTGTTCAATGTGCTTTGAAATAATATCAGTTGCGAATGGCGGTACCGGAAGTGTTAAAGTTTCTGGAGTTATTTATCTTAGAAAGTTTTGGATGTGTGTGAGACACGTCCTAAGTGTCTCTGTCCCTTGAATTCAAACGCCGTCACGGGACTTCGGGCGGCAGGTTTACTTCTGAGAAAAACAAGCGCGTGACTAAAATTCAGCCCACACTAAAGAAGTATAGAGGAGGACCAGGTGTGGATGTACAACTACTCCCACTTCGTCTGCCAGACGCGCCCTTACGTGCATAATGCGTTTAAAATTCTGACATAAATACCCATGCTTGCTACGTTTTTGGCGTGTCATCAAACTTTCGAGATGGAAAAACGCTATGAATCTCCAGTAGTAACACAAAGAGCGGTCATATTTTTAAAACGAATTTAATTACCCCGCTTCTTTCTGAACCACGGCTGATGGAAATCACCGAATAATATTAATAAAAATGAGCACAACTCTTTCCAAACTGACGTTTTGTTCTTGACACATATCCAAAGCCGTTTTCTCGCGCTCCCTATTGTCGCCTGATATTGAAACTTTCTGCGTTTAGCTTTGATGGTTTACCTGCTTGTTGGACCCGTATTTTTATAGGTATTAGATAGCAATTTAACGCGATGAATGACTTACAATCTTCCACTACCGATTAAACCGACGGAGTCCCAAGGTGTACAGTTTTTTTCCTCCTCTCTTTCTTATTGGCATTAACGATATCTTGACCAATATGCCATCTACCATGAGACTTTTTCCTGAAAATGTTGAGTTATCCAAATAGATGACCGTGTCAAACGACCATGAAATTCTTCAGAGTGATATTAACAGGGCATTTGTCGACTGTAAAAACTGGCAAATGCCACTAAAAATGTTTTAGTGTAATCTGGTTTCATTCACCGGTTTTATTATTTTTGTATTTTTTTAATATCCATCTCGCTACTGCATTTTCCTGCAAATACTTCAGCGTACAACTACCTCCAAACCCTCCAGGTTTACTCATATTAATACTATTACCGCGGAATCAGCACGCACACTCGATTAGCTGAAACGAAAGTTAAGAGCCGCCTAAACACATTTACGTCAACAAGATTAGATGCTTATGTCCGTCCCAAACTTCAATAAGCCTCATCTTTTTGTAACAACAATCAGACGTGCACATTTAATCATTTAGAATGTGTTCAAAACAGTGCCGACCGTGCTATCAATATAATATGTACAACCAACTATCGCGTTAGATGGTTTTGATGCAGTGCCACTCGATTTAGATCATCCTCGTACTCTAGGTTCATCACTGTCTCTCTATTAAGCAAGATTATTCTCTTCGTCGCTCTAGCGACGCGCATGTTAAAGGCCTTCAAAAGTAGCTCGTTTATGGTGTCGGCAATTTAGCGCACGCCAAACTGCGCGGGGTCCCGAGCTGATTCGCCGATTCTTCGATAGAGTTCATTCTGAAAGCCTTTAACGTGCCCATATGACTGGGGTTTTTGTCTACTTCATCGGGAACATTTCAACTCCGCTGAATCTGGCAAATCACTCAGAAGAGTCAACAAACGCTCCAGCAACAAAGATTTGGGAAATCTCCGTAGCACTAGTTCCAGTAGTTTACTCGATCGCGTGTTCGGGTGAAATGAAATGCCAACACCAAGGGCAACACTCTTAAATACACCTATTGCTAAATTATCCAAGCACCAAGGAGAATGGAGGGAATGGTGTTCCACGCGCCGCACGTGCTGGCGTCAGCAGTTGTAACTTTTCGAAAGCAAATGCCTGAAACAAATGGCACCTTGCTCGCGCCTTCGTCAAGGCTTCATTTTGGTTATTTACTTCGAATCTTTTATACGGGGAGGGCGTGCGCGTGTGGCGCCTTGAAAACCACTTTCTGCAATCGCCTCCCAGTTAAAAATATTCATTGAGTACAATTCAACGTTTCGATTGTTACCATGTGAAAACAATGAAATTCAATTGAAACTGACTCTACCAATTGTTCATTTCAATTGGATTAATTTTTACAATTGGTCATCCCAGTTGGCCTCAATGAAACCCGATTGACATTGGCTGCACCAATTGGTCATTTCAATTGGATTGATCTTTTACAATTGGTCATCCCAGTTGATCTTAATGAAACCCAATTGACAATGATGGCACCAATTGGTAACCCACATTGAATTTAGTTTGCAATTGGCCATCCCAGTTGGCCTCAATGAAACCCAATCACCATTGGCTCCACTAATTGGTCATTCCAATTGGATTTATCTTTTACAATTGGTCATCCTAGTTGATCTCACCGAAACCCAATTGACATCGATAGCACTAAGTGGTAACCCAAATTGGATTTATTTTTTACAGTTGGTTATTTCAGTTAGGTTCAATGAAGCTCAACTGGCAGTCACTCCACCAATTGGTTATTCCAATTGGAATTAACTTTTGAATGGTGATCTCAGTTGAGCTCAATGAATCACTATCGACACTGGATCAATTGGTTGCTTCAATTGATTTTCATATTTTGAATTGCATATATCAATTGTACTCAATTGATCCCAATTAACTAGCATAGAGTTCACCAATTAGTATCCAAATGACCTGCATATCCCCAATTGCTTATCTTAATTGCTCTCTAATTCTTGGGAACACATTCCATCAGCGCCTGGCCTACCAACTGGTAACTCCAATGAAAATAAATATTAAAATTGGAATAAACAAACAAATCCCTTAGGAACCAGAATACCCTCGTCTCCCAAGTAATACTTCAATGTTCCAGTAAAACTTCAAAGGGTCCAGTGGCAGTCTGATATAACTTTACCCGACTCATTAAATTTCCTAAGTGTATAAATGATTGTCGGGCTACCCTGCGCTTGTAGTACAAAGACAGCGCTTGTCACTCAACACATGTCCTTATGAACTGAGACATGTCTGGTTTTCACAAATTAGGTATATGTGAACAAGTGTTTTTAATCGAGCAGGGGGATAAGCGAGACAATCAACAGCATGTCGAAATCGATGGTATCTCAGAACATATGCACAAAGCTGAAAGCAACATACTCAACCATTTCTCAGACCTTTATAGAAGTCATAACACGAAACCGATGTCCGTTATACAATGACTGCACGCATGCTTGATACGACATTAGCAGTTGATAAAAGGGAAACTAGAAATGCCTACCTGACATCAGAATTCCTAAGCTTACGCAGAAAAAAAAGTCTGGGCAGTATATTTTTATTTAAAAATAAATGCCATACTATACACAACTCTTTTCATAAGGTTATTGATTTCCACATTTCAAGAAATGCTGTTTTTTTTTCAAAGTTCCCACAAATAAAGCTTTCATAAAAATTTGATTGTTTACAGTACCAATAAATGTCATCAGGAGTTCTTTCCAGTGTGGCACACAGAGAATGGGTAGTTAGCCCGAAAAAAAGCCTGCTGATGAATTGACACCTTTATTGCTAAAGAAATTTAAAGAGCCAAGTATGCAAGCTTGAACTTCCACCAAAATCAGAGCAACCGCAAAAAACAGCTAAAATAAATTGGTTGTTTAAGCGTTTATACAGTGCAATGTTAGTCTGCCTTCCAGAGAGTCAACTGGTCTCTGTGATGTAGATGATAAATTTTGCCAGTGCTGTACAACTAACTGCTGACCTAAAGTCTTAGCATACAAAACAACACAGCTTAAAATGTAAGCGCACTGGGCACGGAAGCTACATAGATGTCGTTAACGACCATGTAAACTACTGCACTCAATATTTCTGACGACTTTGCAAGTCGAAGGTGTCGCTGTTGTCCCTCTACCCTGAACAGAGTTGCCTTTGACTTGGAATGAAAAGGAATGCATTCCAGAGGCTTCAATATCAAGAGGGTCGGCTTTTTATCGAAAACAATTTTCTCGATTACTCCGATGATACCATCGGTCAGTTTAACAAATGAGCTGTTACTTTTCTTCTGGCCAACATAAGAAGCAGTTGTAAACACCGTCCTCCCTTCACCATACGCTGATACTCAACAGCTTGAGAAGAAATCGCTTGAGGATCAAGCAGAACACCCAAAGAGTTCTGAAAGGGCATCCCTTTCCTAGTAAACGCACTCCTTCTGTGGATAGACCTAGACACTTCTGTGTTAAGCGGGAGTTGAGAGATGAACAATAGCTGGACGCGGGTGCCTTAGCAACAAGGGTTTCTAACTCCAACGCTACGCTCTCTGCTGCGATTACTCTGCAAATCTGATGTGGAATTCTCTTGGCAGCCTTAATGCAGGTTTTCATTTTGCCGTTACCTGCCTCAAAAGGAAAGGCAGAGTGTGCCAACAGTGGTCCCCATAGACGAACACGTTTTACAAGATGCTCCATCTGGTGTACGTTAAACGTCATGCTCTCTTCTCCATAAAGGTGCTGAGTTTTTACAACAAACTCCAGCATGAGAAGATTGCAGAGGTCAAGGTTTCTAGCAGAAATCGTTTGCTGAAGCATCAGGTCCAGAGCTTCCACCAAAAGGGCGCAGTGAGCAACATACTTGTTAGGCAAAACTCCGTTAAGTACTGGGATACTGTCATACAGCACCCAGCTTTCTAGTTCCTTCGCTTTCCAGAACCTCCGCTCTTTCAGCGACCTCGGCATTCTTCTCACATCTCTTGAAGGCTTTATGGCTAAAAGTCTACTGTCCATTGTGCCGATCTCTCGTCCAACATAAAAATCCTTGTTACAACTCTCGAGCCAATACTCCATGAACTGCCTTGCTACACCCAACAAGACGCAGTGCATATAGTCTGGGACAAAGTGCCTGACTATACTGAAGTGTTCTAGGTTAATCAGCGGAGATACAGTTTTGACCCCTCGCTAGTCTCTAAAGCTTCCTGCATGTCATTACACATCTGCTCGTCGGTACGTTCCTCTGGATCTATAGTTTGAACAGGGTACTTTAAAGAATTCCCTACCAGTATGCCAGGGCTGCAAGCACCAGTTGCAACAATAATAACCATTGAATTGCATGATCCCTTGCATCAGGGCTCGTGCAACGGAATCAACTGCAGAACAGATACAAAACGCTCTGAATGTTTCTGTTTTCCCTTTGAAGTTTAATGGGAATCCAGTGTCTGAAAGGTTCTGCATTATGTCAACAAATGCCTTTGGAACATATCCATCCGCGGTTTGCTTTTTCCGAACCAAAGAGCTGCCAGCACAAGGTTGTTCATGCGATCCTTTGCAGGAATTTCATTGACTGAGAGCTGGATAGGCCATATTGATGTTGCGGAAGATTTAAACACAGGAGCACCGTCTGCATTTAAGGTGACGCTGATCCTGTGCCCGACACCTGCAGTCTCATTAACAAACGTGCGATACATACTTCCATCTGTGATGTCGCACAGAGGGCTTGCATCCTGCAGAGTAGCTGTCAAATCTAAAAAATCTGAAATTTCCAGGACTCTCTGCAGCTGTGACACAACGTCAAAGGTAATGAAATAAGGTGGCTCGGATACACTCGACACTTTGCACACTTGGCTGCAATGTGAGCACTGGAAAGAAGTGCTGTTGACATCTAGTTTACCAACAAAGAAAAAACAGTGAGGGCAGTAAAAGTGGAAAGTGGCCCCGCCATTGCCAAACATTTTGTCAAGGAGGTAACGTGACTCTGGCAGAATAGGTTTGGAAAAAAAACTATTTACCATCTTGACAAGATTTGTTAAGGCAGTAAATGACAGGTTATTGCTGGCAATATACCTAAGTATCATCAGCAAAATGTCACCTTTGAAGACAACCACACGCTCGTCTACAATGCTTTGAAAAAGCTCTACAAATGATCTGGCAGCGTGTGTTGCTTGCAGATCGGTCTCTGCACCCTCATCTGGAGTATCTTCATCCGAAGAGGGCTGAAATTAAACATTGCCATTTTGAGAATCGATGGGGTAAAAATATAGAAGTCAATACCAGTTACAAATCACCTACATTTTATATTGTGCAGCACTCAAAAAGCAGCAATGGCAGCTGTGCAGTTATGTTTACGTTCTGCTTTTATCAATTTTTTTTCTTGAGCACAAATATTATAATTAGAGTGCTTGAAAATTTACCCTACCAGTGAGCATGTGCGAGACCTCGCATCATCCGAGTAGTCACCTTCAGAGGGTCGTCTGCGGAGAAGTCATACCCCTGAAAGCATTGGGGGAAATTGACCGATTACAAATTTGGCAACTAATAGGCACAGTAATTGCGCACATGCCTCCGCTATCTGTCAAACAGCATTATCCCTAGGCATATTCAGTTTTCTTGCTCTTAACATCTTATTCAACTATACTAATTGCAAGTTCTGTAACTTCATGGCTTCTTATCCCAAATGCATGTGCTAAACTGAAACGGTCTAGTTTTGGCTGATGATGCAACACTGCTTGCTTGTAGATCACTTGCTTTGTGCCCCCTCTCAGGTACTTTGCAATCTGATTAATGTCTGTTAGCTGTCTTTAAATCAGTAACCATATAGTCACCGATGTAACTACCTATTTTCACCGTCAAGGTATACAAGAATTAAAACAGAATAATCCAACGATCAAAATAGATTTTCTTTAGATTTCAATAGTATTAGATGCTCACTGACAAGGATATGATAAATCAGATTACCACGGCAGAAATACAAGGCTGTTCTCCAGCCTCATTAGAGCAGCTGACCCCGTTGTCATAATTCCCTGAAGAAGAACCTGGATCCTGTGGTAATTTAAGAAATGCACAACTTGGCAGTCACTGGCAGATATTACAATACAACATCTAGAAGCAGTCCACAACAACTGCTTTACTTCTAATATTTAAGTATTTTTACATTAATACAAAACTGGATGCTTACCTCACAGGTAGTTGTAGGATCTTCTCTGGCTTCACTTAGCAGATCGCCTGTGGCCAGATCTTCGTCAGTATTCTGCCCCTGCAGAAATAAAAATTATTACTGGTCCTACCAAAACTGTTTTCTTGGGATTGGTTACCAAAACATACCGAAAGGGGAGTGTCAGCTGCCCCTATGCCCTCGTGGGTCAAGCAGGTGCTTGTGGCCGAACATGAAGCTCCATCATCCTGCAAGAATTGGCAATCAATTTTTATATTGATGCTTGTTTTGGCTAGAACGACATTATAATTCCAACTGAGATTACATTTTATTTTGTCTAATGAGTGGGCATCTAAAAGTGCGCTTTTATGGACCAAGCCCGTTCTGCGAGGTACAATCTGACAGAGGCTTGGTCTCAATTACGAGGTGGTTCAAAATAAAGTTTTGACACTAAAATCACCGGCAAAAATCGGGGACTCGATGTATCAAACGAAACTTACCTGGAATATGTCTTACTGGTCGGATTTAGGCATTAGGATTTGAAATAAATATTAAAAAATTAATGAAAAATCAAAATGCCCAATGTTATTTTAAATGGGGCAGTTTTTTCATTTTCAATGTCTTTAGTACTCGAAGTACTTGACATTTTAATACATAAACGGGACTTAAAAATACGTATTCGAGGCGTTTTAACTTGAGAAGCGTTGAGCCGCTTATTTTTGAGTGTATCAAAATAATGTGACGAGTCAATTAAAGGCCCGTCAAAAATTAGCGACTAAACATTGCAAGCTGAAACTTGCCTTGAATACGTGTTTACTTCAAATACGAAAGAAATAAAGAAATAAAAAATGACCTATATGAAACATTTTCACTTTAAATTGTTTAATTTTTTTTTTCAGACTTTAGAAAACTTGTATTCGAGGTAAGTTTCTACAATTGATGCGTCAAGTCCCCGATTTTCGGGGGCGATCTTGGAGTCGAAAATGTTTTGAAACACCCTGTAGGGATGTCAAGAACTTTTGTCGAACCGGATTTTTAGGTCGACCGCTAATCTCTCGACCATTTCCAATAATATTGAAAGCAGCGTGATCGATCACTGTAATAATTTCGAATCATTACATCAGGTTCGGTTTACTCGGCTAACTATCAAGCGGTACTTACGTGCCCATGTACGACTTCTTGTTTTCGGCTGTATCTCGTTGATTTCGGGATCGGAGTTTGAGACCCCGGATGCAAATATTGTTTATATGGTCCGCGTTTTCTCCTTCGCTTGATCTTGGGGCACGGTGAAGCCGCAAGATTTGAACCATCTACACGTTGCACCAGTTCCGTACTTGGTTCCGTAGCTGTCGGATTCCCGCTCACATCCGCCATGAAAGATAGCTGCTTGCTAGCAAAGGCGTAGTGGCCTAGTGTCAGGTCCCAGTAGATAGAGCCCCACTGCTTATTTACCAGTCACAACAGTAATCAACTGCTGCAGGCACCTGCAGAACAGAGCCATAGAACTGTAGCTGTTGTAGCACTGTAAATCAAAGAGCATAATCAGCATGGCTGCTTCGCACAGTTGCGTTGGATTGTGTTGGATTGCGACTGCAACCTCTTGCGCCGCCTACGATGTGGAGAAACCGGAGGGGAAACTAAAGAAAAACATCTCATCCGTCGCCTCTGTCATGTAAAAAATAATTTTAAGTAATGTTAAAAAAACCTTCACGTCTTATACAATAACACAAATTTAAAAAAAGATCATCATCATCATTACCGCGTTTAGATTGTGCGCATGCGCTGTAGGCATTTTGGAAGAAGCTGGCCTCGAACCAAGCCAAGCCGCTCGACATTTTCGCTTTGTTTGGCTTGTTTTCCGCTCGGCGCCATTACCGATGGCACTGTGTTGACCCCGTCCCAGTGTTGCCGAATCATGGAATTTTCCCATATTCTGGGAAAAAGCATAACAGCTAGGGAAAAAGGGAAACCAGAATTTAAACACATGTAAAACGTGGTAAATAATTTTTAATCAAAAGTAAACCAAACTTTCGTAATTCTCTTATATACATCGAACAAGAGAAAAGAACTGGCATTAGCTACTCAGACCGTTTGCTGTTTTGAAGAGCCAATCTAATTCATCGCGACCTACATCATGTGCATGCTGCAAGCCTGCCGGTACAGTACTGCTGGTTCGCGGGCTTTCTTCACCTCTAACTATCCACATACCTCCTCTGTGAGTGCTATAGATCACTGGATTGCACACTGGGTGGGTTCCTTTTCATATCACGAAAACGAGCAGGCGATTTTAGTTTAGTTTAGTTAATGGCCCGCTTGCCTTCATTAAGTTCCTCTGGTTCATTCAACGAATGCATAGTGCGTAAAAAAGGGGAGGGGATACCAGTTTGCCGAATGTCAACGTCTACATTTTGTAATTTATGCGATGCAAACTTCCACAAAACAAAAACATGTGAGATGTGGCTGCATTTAAAATTTTCAATATTCTTCGCGTGATGCGTATCTTAAGAACGACTTCTGTCACTAAAATGGTGTTGTGGAAAAAAGAAATTTTCGCCGCTCGACGAGGAAAAACCGAAGTGGCAGTGCGGCAACACTGCCGCGTCCATGCGTCCTGCAGGATTTGTGTTCAGTTATCACTGTGGCAATTTGCGATCGTCGCTTGCGTGATGATTACGCAAGCTTACGTGCGCTACGTCGACGACAACGCGCATGAGGTTGTATCCATCACTAACATAAAGACTTTCACCCAAGTGGTCCTAAAGATTTTAGCGACACCGTTAAGTATAGCGTGAAGTGGAGCGACCACGCAAACGAGGAGGGCGAGTACTATAAAGCCCGGATTCTTCTGTTGGGAGGTAAGTCTTGCTTAAAATGAATGTATTGAGATTGGACATTGGAGACTAGTCTTTTCCACCCTACATGTGCAGGGCAGTTAACAGGACGTTATGCATGCCGCTTTTATGCCTGCTGATGCGGACTGCCACTCCAGTTTACGATGTGTCTGCAGCACGGTGGTCTGCACAGTCAGCTTGCACCGATTTCCGAGCCCAACGATCTGCTTGCAATCGTGCCCAACACTACACAACATTTTTTGCTCGTAGCAGGTGCCAGTCGTAGCAGAGTTTGATGCGAAGAATTTAGGAAGTGGATATACTGCCAGCATGCCCTTAACTCGCAAAATATACATATTTATATATACTGTAAACGAGTTATTTTTTCGGGCTCGATATTTCGCGATTTAGGTCAAAGCTGAAGTTTTGGAATAATTCGCGGGTTCAAATTTTCGCGACGCAATGGAATCTCAATATAGATTCCAATGTGTTTACTTTTTACCGAAATTGTTCGTAGGATTCTATTTTTCGCGAATTGTAGGCGATTCGCGAAATTCGATGAAAATTAGATTTTCGCAAAATTTAAGTCGTATTAATAGTATATATATATATATATATATATATATTGCTGGCATGTCTTTTAATTGGCTGACTGCACGCTTAAGTCCAGTTCACAAGCAGTCACGAGACAGATCGTGGTGGGTTGTGCTCTGCTTGCGCAGACCTGCAGCGTGTTTGTGGCACGTGCAGAAAGACTATGCATTTCGGTAGCAGTTGTGTAGAGAAACAGGCTGGTGAGGAATGAGTACTCATTTAAGGCTTGCAACCATTTCTCAGGCTTTCAATAACTTTTTGTGGAGTCATTGATCAGTTGACCTGATTGTCGTGGTTTGTAAAAGCATTGATAAACTGTCTTGTTTCACACAAACATCTTCCTTAATACTTAGTCTCTGAAGAAGATGTGAGGTCAAAGCTGTGCAACGGAAGACTGAGAGTGCGAAGAGTCATTGACAGCTCGGACAACTCGGAGGAAGACCCTTCAGTGGCGGAAAAAGAAAATTCCAAGTCACAAAAGGTAATCATAGCAATATTGTTGAATGTGAATCTGTGAGGCAGATGAATAACACCTGTGGTCAATTTCAGAAACACATGAAGGAGAAGCAGGCAACTGCAAGTCATCCGGACCTGCTAAAAATCCTGGAGCTTAAAAAGAAAAAAATGAGTGCACGGGCGCCAGGGGCAAACAAAGACCTTGAAGAGCTCCAGGCAAAGTATGCTCGAGCGCAAAGACACATCTCAAGGCTTGAGAAGGAAGTTTTTCAGCTGAGGCAATTGAACATCCAGCTCCAAGAAAAAATCCTACCAAAAATAGAGTCGCTGCAAGGTATGATATTATATTCTGTTGAATTATTAACAGATAGCCTAGTGCCTTGTTATATAGAAAGTTGTTGCTGCCCTGTACATGACGAGCTGTTTGTGCCCGTCCCTGCCCCTGTAGCCGCCCCTGCCCTGCTGGCTGTTCCTGCCCCAGTGGTTTCCCCTGAACCAGCGGTCCTTGCCCTGGCAGCTGCCCGTGTCCTACCCGCTGGCTCTATCCCGGTGGCCCTCCCTGCACCGGCGGCCCTCCCTGCACAGGCGCCCCCCCTGTACTGGCGGCCCCACTGGCACCAGCGGCACCCGTGGCCCCTGGCACCGGCGGCTCCCCTGGCACCGGCGGCCCCCCTGGCACCGGCGGCCCCCCTGGCACCAGCGGCCCCCTGGCACCGGCGGCCCCCCTGGCACCGGCGGCCCCCCTGGCACCCGGCGGCCCCCCTGGCACCGGCGGCCCCCCTGGCACCGGCGGCCCCCCTGGCACCGGCGGCCCCCTGGTACCGGCGGCCCTACCAGCACCGGCGGCCCTCCCGGCTCTGGCAGCTGTTCATGCCCTGGTAGCTGAACCTCCCCAAGCACCAAATGTGGATGACATGGTAAGTGTGCTGCTATTACCAAGAACATCTTAAAATATAAAGATAACTAAATGAGACACTGCATTGCCTCACAGCCTTCACTAACTACGGTGCAGGACAACCCAATGTTTCTTAAGGAGCTCAGTCACCTTAAAGGGCAACTCAAGCCAAAATTCTGAAGGAAATAAATTACATGCATCGCTTTAGTGGCACAAAATATTACGTCAAGAGGATGCCACATTCCCAACTAATACAGACATTAAAAATGCGACCAGCTGCTCATTGGCAGGATGCCAGTGGGTTACCAATCGCTGAAGCAACAGAGCCACAATGTCATTATCGTTCCCCTATCTTAAAATTGCTAGCGTGACGCGCTCGGGACCATGTTGTCTTTCCGGCTGATTTTCACTGTTGCCATTGCTCACAAGCTGGTAGACTGTTTGGTCGACCAAGCCCAAAACAAAACTTTTGAGGCACGATATCTTCAAAACTACTCACAATACTGAGACCAAAATTGCACCTTCTAATTCAAGGACGCTGACTGCACCAAGAACAGTTCCAATCCCGAACCGGAGTTGCTCTTTCAGAAACTTGCATACATAACATTTGTTCGGCCACCTCACATAATCTGTTTGGCTCTGTCACAAGCTTACCTCTGATAACCTAGAATGCATAAAAAACTGCAACTGCAGTCTGATTCATTGTATCAGCCTATACTCATAATATCAGTTTGAAGCAACTTAAGCAAATTTAAACTCCCCTTTCTTTTCAGTAAAAAATTGCAACCTCAGGTATGTTTGTTACATAAGTTCTACTATAACCACCCATACTCCCATGCCTCCCCACTAGCTGCTCATGACAGAGTGTCATCACACCTTAATCAGAGTCAACAGCAGTCTGGAATTTCTTCCTGACGAAGTTATGCTCAATAATGACAAAATACTGTTTTGCCGGGAAATCACCTTACACGTCCACTAACCACGCCTACCTTTTTCTTATTTTGTTTTTCGTGAAGTGTAATTGTATCCAATTTCTCATCTACTCCCCCTTATGTATTACCCTACCCGGGCCCTTAAGGATACATAAATGAAATCATGTCCAGAGCACAGACAGATGCAGCAGTGTGGTGTCACAATGCTGCATCAGCTGCCATCACTTCTTTTCCCTCAGCTTTATTTGTCGTTATTTACAACCCTTTGGTAACTAGTTGTGCTGGTACTCCAGTTTGTTTAACTGATTGTTCCTGTCAAATTTGTTTGTTCTTTATAATCTTAATATTTTATTCCTCATCACTTTGATTACCTCAACTTTCAGGTGGACATTGGGAAAGGGGTCCTGATACCAAGTTCCTCATGGCTTCAAGCACAGGGAAAAAGAGATGCAGTCTTTGTAAAAGACTTGGCTGTGGCTATCTTTGGACCCCAGGTTTTAATGGATAGCTCGGTCCTCGGTAAGCACAGCCACATTTTCTTTCACTAGTACCTGCATTTTATCTTGCATGGTGCTACATAGTGAAGAATTAAGTATTGCTTTAGAACAATGTGAGGGTTTTCCAGAAATGCGAACATGTAATGATACTCCAATATCAATGCTTTTTCAGGACGACACTGCCCAAAGTACCCGGGTCGGGAAAAGAAAAGGCCGCTCTGTCCCTTAAAGCTCAGTGTGTTGAAAGGTTAGTAATGTTCTTGCATGCACTGCTGTAGCTGCTTTATCCCTTCTTTACATATAACAATTGAGCTTCTTTCGTCTTAGGAAAGTTAAATGTGTACAGAAAAATGCCCAAAAAGCATTGCAGTTTCACATAAGATTACAGGAAATTTTCTTACGTACACTTATTTGCTCATGCAGTGATAATATGGCATTGCCAAATTTATGACAGGATTACATGAAATTTTGTAATGCATACTAATTTGCTCATGTAATGAAAATATTGCACTGCCAAAATGGGGTACTTTTATTTGTCCAAGTAAAAAAGCAGGCTCTTATGCAATAACGTTTATTTTTTGTTTGTTTTTGCTACAAGCATGTTATGCCATTATATTAATCAGTCTTTATGGGACCAATACTACATCTATAGATGGATCCATACCCAGGCAAAGTGCTGATTTCGTTCTTGCATGTCTCTTGCATGCCACAATCTGTGAAATTAATGGCCTTGCACTACCTTACATGCTTGTCTTCAGGTTGTTTTTTTTACTTCAGAGTTCAGTTCGCAGAAAAAGTGACAGATCTATCTGCAAGGTTTTCTTTTATAGTGACAGCTGTTTATTCATTCTCTCACCGCATATTGGCATCCACATGCGGGAAACAGAAAGAGGACGCAGAGCTACGGTCCCTTGCTTTGCCACCGATAAGCAGGCAGTTGGGTGGTGCGAGAGGCCAAGAGCACATGCATGCATGTGTTGCAAGTGGTCTAAGCGCAGTCGTTGAGTAGTAACCACAGTCTTCTCAAGCCTTCTCACACACGTCAAAAGCTTGTCAAAAGAATGAAAACTGAGTGAACATTGTTTACTTGACCGATTGCGGTGGCAAGATCCCGAATGCCATCCTCGTGACGCAGAATATGTTTGCCGTTCTCGAGCCAACATCGCCGTTCGACATGAAGTTAAAAACGCGAAGCGCTACAAAGCAGCAAATACCGCATTCGAAAAGTTTATAGGCAACTTCAGCTTTTCATGCTGCATGTTCGACAGGTCTGGTTTTGGAAAACCATCATGCAGCTGAAGAAACCTACATATTGGTGCTACTTCAGATTTCCCAACCGAAGATGCGAGTCCAAAATGAATCTAACTCAAAGCAAATTACATCTGTTGCTATCCATCATTGCTCTCCAACCTAATATTTTCGTCAACTGCTTTTTTTTCAGGCGTCTATGTAGCCCGGCTGGTTAGGAGCGGCATGCCAGAGAGGTTCGCCCAGGCTGCTTCAAAGGACGTGACGAAGTTCACAAATGAAAACATTGCCGAACTGCGGAGGATGGATGAAAGGAGGTACGTTGTAGTAGTTAGATATCTTCAGAAAGCAGCGTGCATTTGTGTTCTTCCTACTAGCGTTTCTTCTCCCCTACCTTCATGCACAATTCAGACATTCTTCAAATATAGCAACTGTGCAATTTCACATTTGCTGCATAGTAGCAGAGAATGTGACTCATAAGTAGCGTGTTAGCCTTCAAGTATCACAGATGATAGATCAAACCATATTGATCAAAATTAAATTTTTTGGTACTTATAATTATGCTGTAAATTTTTTAACCAAAATGTTCTTTGGCTCTGGGTATATAACACCTGCATGGTCCATCTTTAAGATATGTGGGAGTTTAATATCCACCTATTTCATCTGGTTTTCTGATCAATAAAAGAATATGATGAGGTAACAAAGCCTCTATTAAATGAAAAAAAATTCTTATTTGCTTTTAAGCTTAATATGATAGTTCATCTCATCCCCATAAAGTAATTGAACCTGTGTTGATGCTCCTTGCAGGACAGCTGCCGCAGCAAATATGTACGAGGACGCCTAAAGATCCAAGAAAAGGTTAAATAAAATCAAAGTGTCTACTTAATTTGCTACTTGTGTTTGATTCTAAAATGGGTACGAACAAATGGAGAAAACACAGTTGAACCCAATTGACACCTACCAATTAGACCTCGACAATTGGATTCAATTGTGATTTTTCCAATTGGGAGTCCGAAATCACAAACAGTTTTGCCAATTGGTTTCAATTGGTGATGCCCAATTAGTTTCAATTGGTGATGCTCAATTGGTTCTAATTGGCAATGCTCAATTGGTCCCAATTGGTGATGTTCAATTGAATTTCACAATTGGAACCAATCGGTATTTTCTCAATTAGGAGTCCGAAATCACAAACTGTTTTGCCAATTGGTTTCAATTGTCAAAAACCAATTGGACTCAATGATTATTTTTAACTGGGCTTGATGCTTGAGTAATTTGGCAGTATGTCTATTCGATAGCGCGCGAACAATGAGACAGCTTCAAAGAAGCTCTTAGTGCTGCTCACTTCCTGAGTGTAAACTACTTATCATGATAGATTCCAAACAGCACAGCAGGTATTATGTGTGTTTGTAAGTACATAATTTACTTCAATAAACAGCGATCCTGCTTAGCTTTGGCGAAGATAAATAGGCAAAGTAAAAGTTTTTTTTATGTACCGATAAATTATAAGTAGTAAACACCCAGCCATTTTTGAATATGAACGAAAATCCCGAACTAAGTTTTTCACATTAAAAAAGACACGACCTTCGAAGGAAAAAAACAGTCATGTGTTTGTTTGTTTTTCCCGGAATATTGCTTGTATTGTTGGCGAGGCTACCTCTTCATTTTGAGAACAAAACTCTCATCTCGTCTCTTTCGTTTCTCGGTACTACGAGGTTTTCTAAATACTCAAGTATCACCCACGTTGCACGGAAGTTGAGAAATCTAGTGTCGGTGCACTTTCTTTCTCTCACAGAAGGCCCGACAAAATCTGCTTTTCCTCCTCTACACCTATGTTAAACAAAGAAATGCTCCGAATAACCGGGTCAGATATAAGCCCGCAAAAACGCTTTCGATTTCTTTGAAAAGTCAACACCGAAAACACAGAACAGATGCATAGTTTTTCCATTTTTAAGACTTTTTGCCCTGGCAACGCAGAGTAAAAAAAAAAAAGCACTGTCACCGAGTTAGCGGAGCGCAGATAGCGCAGCAGAAAACGCGGGGCCGAAAACGTGGAAGGAACAAAAGCTATTTTCTTTACCTCTGCTTTCCTAAGTGCACCACCAGTTTTTTCGTCCAAAGTGTGTTTCATATATTGATTTAGCGGAGAAATACTTTGTAAAAAAAGTAAAGTATCGAGCCACAAATTACTTACTGAGGTGGAGCTTGCCGACAATCTTTGGACTGGCGTTCATGTCGCTGCTTTGGCGGGCCCAGTTTGGAAGCATTTTATGTTTCTGGCGCGTTTACGGAACCTTTTTCAATTGCTGGCTATTATACCATAACCGTTAAAGTTTCTGGATTCATTTTTCTTATGAAGTTTTATATACGTATGGAACGCGATTTTGCACTGTTTGTTCCGTAAATTTAAAGATGTTGACAGGACTTCGGGCGCCAGCCTGGCTTGTGAGAAGCACGAGCCCATGTTTCAATCAGCTAGAACGCCAGACTGAATTCAACCCCGATCTATATATTAATATGCACGATACATTGGAAAAATTTATGTTCTGTTCTTAGACTCATCCAAAGAATTTTATCGGGCTTCCCATTGTCGCCTAATATTTAAACTTTCCACGCTTAGCTCAGATTGTTTACCACTTTCTTAGATCAGTAATTTTATAATGCTTAGATAACAATTTACCGCGATTGATGACTTTCAATCTTCTACTACCGATATAACCGCCGGAGTTACATGAAGAATATTTCTTTGTCCCACTCTCTTCCTAATTTGCATTAACAATCTCTCAACCACTATAGCATTCATCACGACGTTTCGCTCACAATTTTGTGTTATACAGGAAAATGACACAATAAGATGACCACGAAACTCTGCGGATTGATATTAAGAGGATAATTGACTACTGTAGCACAAATGGACAATGCAACTGAAACTCTCTAAATGTAATCTGGTTTCATTCATCAGAGAACACTCCGGTGCACCATTCACGTATTTGTTTAATAAGGTCCATCTCGCTACTGTGTCCTTTTACAAATACTTCTGCGTACACCTACTTCCACGCCCTCCTGGTTAACTCACATTAATACTATCACCGCTGAACATCACGTACACTCGGTCACCTGCAGTGAAATTCAAAAGCCACGTAAGCACTTCTTCAACTAGCTTACAATAGTTATATCATCCCGAAACTTGAATAAGCTTCATTTGTTTAGAATCCGAATCAGAAATAAAAAAATTATTCCATTATAATTTGTTCAAAGCAGAGCAGCTTGATATACTCCATCATCCGACACTAGATTCATAACTGTCTCCCTCATTAAGCAAACATTTACTATTCATCCTCTGGTGACCCTTCAAGTAATCTCAGGTGACTCCAAGGAATCTCACTTCTAACACCCCTGTCAGACAGACACGTTAAACGTTTTCAGAACTAATTTATGTAAGGTGTCGGCGAACCAGAGCACGCCGATAAGCGCGAGATCGCGGGCTGATTTGTCGATTCATTAAAGGAGTTCATTCTGAAGGCCTTCAACCTGCCCGTCTGGGGGTATTAGTCTACGCTTTCGGTCACAGTACAATTCAGCTCAATCTGGGAAATCACTTCTAGAATAATCTAACAGAACTTCTAGTCGTTAAAACATCACCATAAGTTTTTAACGCGCTTTTGTTTCAACATCTACATTTACTAACTCACACGCTCCTTTTGGCACTAAACACTGGAGCGGTCTTTCTGAAACTACTGAAATCATATCAGATCACAAAACAGATTATAAACAAACTGATTAGAAAGGTCTATTGTTTATATAGTTTTTTACTCTGCCATGGAGACATCCACCTTGTTTTTTCCTGTTCATTATGGAATATTCTTTTGTAATCAGTGTAAACATTTTTTTACACAGTCTTATTTGTTTTGCTTTTAAAATTTATATAGGTGCCTCTTTATTGTGCATTTTTGCCTGTTATTGCGTTTAACTTTAAATATGTGCTTTGTAACGCCCTTCAATGAGCTTTGCAGGTATGGAGAATAAATCAATACTAGCATAGTTAGGGCAATGTTGGCTGACAAGTGTGTTGATTGAGTTGAGGAATACCGAAAGGATAAGACACAGGTAGGACGAAGGAGGCCATACACTTTATTTTCCTGAAAGTGTATGTCCTCTCTCATCCCACCTGTCTTGTTCTTTTAATGTTCCCCATCATACTGGAAGATTCTTTTAAAATAATTCGAAAACTTTCCAAGGGCCGGCATTCGTGAAACATATTTTGACACGATTCCCATCCCGAGCTAAAACATGTTTTATACTCATTTTGTAGTGTTGGTGCAGTGACAAAAGAAGCTTATGTAGCACGCATTTATAAACGTTGACCGCAGGTTGCCATTCGAGTAGCGCCGCAGTTTTCTGCTTTGGGAGTGAACTCGTCACTTGACTGTACAAAACGAAGCACTGACGAAACAAATAAGACCATAGCATCCTCTGTTGTTAATTAATAACCAAATGATGATTCGTCTATATAGAGTAATGCGGAAACAAGTCAAATATCCATAATATCGTCTGAAGCAGCACCGCGTTTACAGCTTCAACAAACTGCAATATCGTTTCAACAAATGCGTGATGCTCGTAGACTAAGTGAAAGCGTTCATTATTCAGACGTGCTTTCAATCATTTTAATGGGCCTTTCACATAAAGATGACACCAAGTGTCTAAAACTCCAACTACGCTTTTGTTGATGGAATGGAAGCTGTGATAGCTTTCCTGCTTTGCCCGCGGCTGATCCGAGTTCCGGAAGAGTCAGGGGAGGTAGTTCAACCATTCTTATGGACGCCAATCAAAGTTCGGGTTTTGCCGCTGTGAGAGGAAGGCCAGAGCATGTGCAGACCCCTTTAAAAAAACGATTGGTCGTTTTAGATGTTACATCTGTCATAAGCACTTTAAATACAGCAAAGGAAGAGTGTAACAGGTGTTGAGATATCTGTCTTATATTGTCGTCACCAACTATAGAAGTATCGTCAGCCGATGCGAAGCTCTTTGAATAAGACCTCACTGGAAAAATCCCCATCGGAGAAAAGCGTTCCTAATAAACCATTTTTAAAGATGTGTATCTAGTAACTGCCGAACCAATTAACCGTACTCTACATTTTTTGCACATTCTCTGAGAATGCATTGGACAGGATCGGGCTGCGTCAACTGTCGACTTAAACTAGGCTCAGCTTGTCTTGAAAATAGCTGCCGCGTCAGTGTTCTACAACTGTCGACTATCAAAATCGGCGAATCGTCAAAGGCAGAAAATCCTCATTCTACGGAATTAATCTCGACCGTGGAGCTATTCGTCTCTCCAGTTCGACGCTCGCCCTCCCGCGGCGGAAACGGGAAGCGCTCTAGTGGGGGCCCCCGATTCTCCTGCTCAGCGGGCACGGCGGAACTGCTCGCGATCATGGCTCGCAAAATGTCATTGCCGAATGCAAACAACACTCTTCAGTGACCCAACGTAGTGCTGCAGACGGTATGGGATTGTGCCTTATTAGAAAGTTTTGGGACTTCGTATATAATGCGCATAGAAGCAAACGCAAGCGGTGTGCGTTTGCATTAGAGTTGCGTGCGCCCACATTGTGCTTGCGCGTGCGCCTCATCGCCATGCGCCATCTAAGACCGCATTTTTCGGCTCCGCGCACGCGCAGTGTGGAACACGCAAAGCTAACGCAAACACGTAGCGCTCACGCACGCTAGTATACGCAATACTATAACTTACTACTGTTTCACTGGCTTCAAACGCCAACGAAACGTGCAGGAGTTAGCAGACGTGCATGCAGGTAGGCGTTCTTTTCGACTGCAAAGGCTGAGATTGGCACAACGACGGAGCGTAAAAATGAAGATAACTAAATGTTATAAAAATACATATATATATTTTTTAAGGGGGGCATATTGTCTGGAAGGATATTGGCGGTGATTTTGGACGTTTTGCCGATTGTCAAAAGTCGCGACTTTGATAGCAACATATACTTTACCCAGAATAATGTAATTTTACGTGGATTTTTCACATTTGCTAGAATGTTTTAATTGATTTTAGACTATTTTTATTTTAATACTTGGTAATTAAAATGCTGCAATTGGCACCAGTGATGATAATTAGCACACTTTTGATTGTCATATTTATTCGCGCGTTTGAAATTAGATCATAAGCAACAAACTATATTAAAGCTTAAAAATTACGTAACAAAATTACTGAATTTTAATATTATGATTACTAATACAAATCGCGGCAATGTATGCCCCCAATTAACGCCAATATCACGAAAATACGCCAATTAGCCAAAAGTAGTCTTTCCAGACAGGTAAACTTTTTAGCATATAAAAAACTCTGACATCGTTATCAAGATAGACAAACAGTCAAACACTGGATGTAAATAAGTCCTATGCGACACGCGTTCCTATAAAAAACACACACACTTCAGATGTCTGACCCGGATTCCGTCTTCGGGTAGTTTCGGTGAGATCTACAGGGGGAACAGCGCACCCGCAAAACAGTCACTCGAGTCAACACACACAAAAAAGAAAGAGACACTTACACAGCGCTGTGTTAACAAGTTGCGGTGAGAACAGCGTTTATTAATTCATACGTTTTCCGGACATACTGTAAAATTTGAATTATTCTCTTATTCTTGTGCTGGGAATAATGTTAAACCAATTAATCATCTAAATACCCCAAAACCCGTTTAAAGGCCCGCAGTTCAATATTTTTTCATGACAATTATTTGAGCGAGAAAAGGCAGCGAGAACGTGCAAATATCAGAACTGATTTTTTTAACAACTACAACAACTACAAATATCAGCCCGGGTCAAACATATATGTCACAAAATAAATTTTCCGCGAACAACTTCTCTCACTAAATAATTACGATGTGAGACACATCTTGAGTTATGAAAGGATCCGAAATTAAGACATATATCGAGAAATTAAATCCAAAATAGAAGTTAGTTTCGGTATGCTCCAGAATCAAAACACGCATCCTTGCGTAAATATTACGCTAAACACCGTTCTTGTTTTCAGGGTAAAAAGGTGACCTGCGCTCATAGCACCCTAGCTTTCTCTATTACCAGAATTAATTTGTTTCGCTCAGTGAAGCCAGCACACTAGACAGGCTCAACAGCGGCACGCATCTCCGGCCCTCACTATAACGGCAATTTTGAAAAATGAGTGGCGCGACCTATTAGCCCCGAGAGCGAGCACAAGCGTCGCTGCGGTCGCCGCGCCCTGGATTGGGTGAGGTATTCCGTGACGTCAGGAGGAGGACTCCGCTCCGCGATCTCGCATCGGCTCGCTTCCCAGCACCGGTTTCCTGGTTTGGCGTTGTGTGTTGCAAGCTCTTCGAGGAGCTGGGCCTCGTTTACCCGGTGTACAAGACGTTGAGTTCGGCCGATATAGACGTGCTTCCGTACATTTTATGATCCTGCTTGTCCCTTTTGCCTTTAAAATTGGGTTACAAATCCCGAAAGCTATCGGCGGAGGCGATTCCAACGATGAACCTTCCCGTCCCCACATGACAGAAGGCAATTTTGCGAGGGGTCGGTAAAGCGGTGTCGCAAGTGTTTCAGACGCTGGAATTCTGTTCCTTGCATGTTCATGATTTAGGACGATATTACATCCCGCTTTCAAGGCATTTGATGTGGCATTTGTATCATGGGCCTTTTTGTGGTCGGCAAATTAGCTCGCGACCCCGACTCTGCGCTGCCACTCTGCATGCGCTGGTTTGCAGATGTTTTAAAGGCCCTGCGTCTGATGATCTTTGAAGTGCTCGTGGAAGAGGGTTGTTTTGCATAAATCTAGCTTCTTCGTGAAATAATTATATAGTTTATACACCTATGCAGGCATATTTCTTAGAAGATGCATAATTACTGGAAATTAGCTTGTATGGTAGCAGCAAAAACGGCCGAATCGTCCCCAGTAGCCTGTATGATATGTATTGAACTGCCCCAAATATGCACAGCAATAGAACCGTAATTTGTAATCTTTATACTTCTTCCTGACATTCTTTATTCCAGCCTTGGGTATTCGGAAAATACGCTGTTTAGTGAATTGTCATTCATTTCCAATTAAGAGACACTGCTGCAGGTCCCCAAAAGCTTCCTCTGCCTCCAAACTCCCTAAACTGGGCTCTCTGACAACACAGGAAAACAGGAGTAAAAGCAAGCATTCGAACATCTGTCCAGTTTTAGATGCAGCACTAGTAGCAGAAAATGTGGAACCTGTGAAGGGTGACAGTCTGCGTGCGAAAAACTTCTGGTATTTTAGCTTCAGGACAATTCGATTTAAGTAAAATCTAAATTTTAGGGCTTAAGGGACTAATAACGATCTAGACACCTTCGCTTACGTTTGTTATACATTACCTGAGGGTTGATATAAACAAGTCCACAGATACCACCCGTGTAGTCCATTGAAATACTATCCGAATCCAGCAAAAGTCAAATGCGAGCAAAGTATATAAATAAATGTTCCTTGTTTGTTTACTTTGCCCCTGCACTTGGGCTGTCTCCCTTGTGATTCTGTCCCCATGGCACAGACTGTGTTTAGCATGTTGCTCGAGCAGCATGCAGCTTTTCTGCTTCGGCGATCTTGTTTAAAATCAGAGATACAAAAAAAAAAGTATACATAACCTGCCAATTCATTCAGACCATCAGCGGCATTTATTGTGGGAGATGTAAATCTATAGTGATGCTCCTGCAATCGTGGCCATATTTCTTCATTTTCATATACCAGCTGTGATTCATGCGTTGCCCGCCCTGTCAACCATGCTTAAAATGTTGGTTGAAGTTTCGCCTGCAGCTACAGGCCCTACCTCAATAAAGCCACATATAAAAATTTACACTTCCTACGAAAACACGCCAAAAAAAAATAGAAACGAGCGCGCCGACAGCTAGCGTCGTCACAGCCTCCACAGGGCGAGCGGGGCGAGTCGGGGAAAAATTCTCTCCTCACCGTGACGTCACCCCGGTTCGCCGTAAGGGGGCGCCACGCGAACTTCTCGGGGCTAATAGCTAGTTGGAGTCGCGAATATTGCTCCTGTCAGATTGTTTCAATGAAGAATGATAAGCAAACAAAACCCGCTATGTATGTGTGTATTGTGAGCTGCCGTGCCCACAAGCAACGTTACTAGATTACCTCAGTTGTGGAACTCCCTTGGAAGGGGCACCAACTTCTCTCACTTCAGTCCGCCTCCCGTCGTTCAAAGCGCTATCTATATTTTCGTTTACAAAGCGTGTTTTCCATAGAGTATGGTGGAACGCCATCTAGACGCTACGCTTTGAAACGTACGAATTCCATAGAATACACTGCAGTTACCAAAGCAGCCGTCCGTCGCGTCTATCGACGGAAGCCGAGTAGTGGTGAGTGAGGGGGCCGGGGGGGGGGGGTCCTGCTCGTGCATGCAGCGTCTGTGAGCAGTTCTGTAACTGAGTTAATATAATAACGTTGGTGTCAAGATCACGTGACGTCAAGTTTCCCGCTAAATTCAGTTGAAAGATTTACCGCCAAATTTAGCGAAAAAATGTCTTCCCCCTAAATTTAGTGGGGAAATCGACGTCATTTAACACGAAGTTGTGACGTCGTTCTTTCACGATTTCGTGACGCCATGTGACGTCATGACTTCGTGCCACGTGACGTCAATTTTCCCGCTAAACTTAACGCGTAAACGGCATTGGTTTTGAGGTCACGTGAAGTCAATATCCCAGCTAAATTTAGCGTGAAATTTTCGCCGCTATTTAGCAGAAAAATCTCCCCGTTAAACTTAACGGGGTAATTGACGTCATGGTACGTCACGAAGCCGTGACGTCATTTCTGTTGCCGCACACGAAAAATCTACGGGACCCTAGCTATAAACCGTTTCGCTTTAAACTAAGCGGGGGTTCTCCAAGGTTGGAGAGGACCACGATGCGAGATCGTCGAGCAGGAAGTTGTGCGACGCAGTGATGGAACTAACACGTTACAAGGAACGAGGTTACCTGTAACTGTCACAGAATTCGACAATTTTTCTCTATTTTTGAGTTTTCGCGAGGGAGCGCATCCAGTCGTCAGACGCCCCTTGCCCTACGGGTTGAGCGGGAGGTTCGGGTTTCGCCCGCTTTCTGTTTTATGGCCCCTGGCCCCCATCGTCTCGAAGACGTTTCTCGCAAGGTTGTTGCTTGGTGCCGATGGGCCCCGACTCGCTTCCCGGAATGTTGGGAATGGCTTCCAGATGTCCGAGCCACGAGCGGTTGTGCGCTTTATGGTTATCTGGGGTAGGCTCACTGCGGGGCTTGCCAGTGTGACGTGTTTTTTTTTATTTGTGTTTTTGTTGTTGCAACTGCGGGAAAAGGAAAAGAAGGGCAATTTCTTTTTTGGGGCGAGGGAGAGTGGGTCTGCCGCTGGAATTTGGGAGGTGAGGACCTCGGCTTGGTTCCGAGCCGAGTCGAGGCAGTGTGCGCGAAGACTTGACCGGGGGTAAACGCAACGCGAAGTTTGGGCGGGAATGCGGTAGCGACGGAAGGCTGAGCGCGGGAGGAGTTTGGGCTCCCTGGTCCAAGCGCTGCTTTGGGCGCCCAAGTGTGTGTGTGTTCGTGGGTGAGTGCTGTGCCGAGGAGCCACGCCGACAGCACCCAAGCGCACATCGACCTCCCGGGTTCGGTCGGCATCGCAAGAGGCCGCGTCACCCCCATCACCCACCTGACTCAGGTTCGCGCCACTCACCCCATATCACGTACTTTGTATAGTTTATCCCCCTTTTTAATTGTATTTATTTTTCCTTCTTTGAGTACAAGAACTTAATTGCAGAAAACGTTATTTGAATGAGCGCTGTGTTTTTACGTATAGATATTATTGTATAGGATAAGTCGCGCCTGAGCGCTTTCCTCTGTGGGGCGGTGCGTTGTGCCTTGCTGCCGGGAGTTTTGTTTGTTTTGTTTTATGCCTATCGAACTTTTGTCAGTAAACCGTTTTGTGGTCGAAAAGAAAAGACTCTGTGTTGTTCCTTCTCCCCTCACTGTGAGCCCGTCACCAGGGCGTGGACCTATCGTCCGGTCAGCGGTCCTAGCAAAAATTATAAATTTGTTTGGATGGGGACCATTTGGATCTTTTATTTTAATTTTCTGAACCTGTGACAGTAACGCATTCGTTTCTTTTTTTTTTTATTAACGTGCTAACATATTTGTTAGAATTCTAAATGATTAACAAGTGATGTCGTTCTTATTTCACGGTATCTCCCTATGAAATTACGTTACCCGTTACTTATATACTCATGATGACAAAATGCCCTCATGATTGTTAGAAAACGAAATAATTTTTATTGTGTACACTAAGTAAAAGTGGCAAAGAAACCCACTACAAAGCTACGTATAAGCGGCGTCATTTCAAACTCATTCGGAAGAAACTTTTAACGTCTCCACGACTTGGCCCAAAAAGCGCGAGATTATCGCTGCGCGGAACCCCTAGCGTCTTTTGTGCCGTCTTTGTATAAATACGCTAAGATCACCGTCGCCGTACCCTGAGCAGCTATTTCGCTGGAGAGTGACGTCCGTTCAAAGGGCAACAGTGTGCCGCCGCTCAAAGGATTTTGCCTCAGGGTCCCTTGGTACTCCAGCTGATCCCAGATGTCTGTTTAAAAACAAAAACAAAAAAATTCTCGTTCTGTCAACAACAAAAAGCATAAACACGAAGTCCGGAAGCGTTGACATTCTCGTGCTTTGAACCAAAACAAGTGTGTCATCGGCGGCCGAGTGCTGACGTGTCGTTAATTGGAAATGCGACGTTGATCTGTGAAGGCATAAAATAACGTTGTTTTTTACCTAATTACTTTGACTGCATTAACAGTTAAGTTTTCTGTCCGTTATGTGCCGTGCACCCGGTCGTCCCTTTTCAGAGCGGTTTCTTCATCCGAGGCAGGTGGTATGTAAGGTTCATTTTTCCGAATCGGCAGCTCGGGAAGCTTCACGTGTTCGAGGATATACACCGTGCATCCTGAGGACGGTGATTATTTCAGTTGCCTGATCAATGCGATGTGAATTTGTTTGTTAGTATTTTGGCATTAGAGAAATTTCGAAATTTTATCATTGTTTGTTGTTATGAACGGTTTATTTATATTGTTGCTTCCGTGGCTTGTGCTGTTTGTGTGAGTTGCTAACGCATAAATGTGATGTGTATTCCACTCCTATTCTGTAATGCACCTCCGGTGCGGCAGAGTGAAAATATATGAATAAATAAATAATAACTATGAAATAGGCGCATTGTTGCCGAAGATTATAGAGGGGGTTTGTAATAACCAGCTGTCATATGCTACCAGGGAAACAGAAAGTAACGACAAAGTACGCGTAGACGTAACGTCCGTTAGTTGTGGGAAGTAACGACCCCAGTACTTCGTTACATTTGTGTGGAGGCGGCCTAGGAAGCGACCAGCCGAGTCGGAGTCACATTGCAAAACTGTTTTTAATTATCGAAGCAGAAAAAGAGAAGAACCTAAACAAACAAACAGACAGAGAGAGCGCGCGCTGCACAGCGCGCGCTCTTGGCGCGTGTCGTTCGGCAGCGGCTCAGGTGCTCGGGAGACGCTGCCACCGATGGCCAGCAAAGAAGGAACAAGCAAAGGAAGAAGAATTTAGATCGTACAACTAAACATAACATTTTCCCCTCCCTTCTTTTTTTTTTTTTTTTTACAAGTGTAGAAACAAGACAGTGATGACAAAACATTATGCACGCATTTACAACAGCAAAAATAAAGAGCATGATAAACACAGTTTAAGAGAAGTACACAAATAGTTCACTCTACGTCGGAAATACAAAAAGGAGATAGTTCACTCATTTCATCGAGTACCAAGGTCTTCATACCGCACTGGTGGTCGACGGTTACGCCCTGAGCGCCTTAGAAGCACCTGCCTAGGACACTGAGCAGTTGAAGTTCCCATTCCTGGTGGCGTGTCCGGGGCAGGTCTGCACTCAGGCGTCCGCGATCGAGGCAGCTGCTGCATGGCCGAACTTGACTCTTGAGGTTGCCAAGTATGATGCCTGTGGTACGCGTCACCTGGAGTAGCAGTGTGGCTCGCGGGCTGGCCACCTTGAACGGCAGCCGGTGTCCCCTGTTGATGACTTCCTGGACTCGGATCGGAAGCAGCTGCGAGTTTCGAGGCATTCCACACTCTACCATCTCCCAGCCGGAATGTCCACCGACCGACTCGCTTCATGATGCGTAGTGGCGGCCCAAAGGCCGACTCCCCTGGCTACCTTTCCTGGTTTCTTCACTCTAACCCAGTCGCCAACCCTGAATCTGGGGGTCTTCGCCGCTCGACGCCGGTCGGTGTAGTCCTTCGTGTACTGCTGCCTCTGCTGCACCCGATGTCGCAGCCGTTGCAGCTCCTCGAAGGGGTTTTGCAAGAACTGCGCCGACGACAGTCCGAGGATGTTAAGGCGGGTGCGAGGCTTCCGTCCATGCAGCAGGAGAGCAGGAGAAAGTCCAGTCGTGGCATGGGGCGTGCAGCGATATATCATCAGGTAGTCTACAAGGGATGACCGGATGCTCTTTCGCTCAAGGGTGGCGCACTGGAGGAAACCCTTCAGGGTACGGTTGAAACGTTCAACCTGCCCGTTGGACTGGGGGTAGTAGACGGAAACCAGCTGGTGCTTTATACCGCGCTCTTTAAGGAACCTCTCAAATTCGCCTGAAACAAACTGTGGTCCATTGTCGCTCACAACGCTGTCAGGGTACCCTCTCTGGCAAAGATGGCGCGGAGAAAGTCCGTGATCCTTCCCGTGGTGACGTTTGGGCAGAACTGTACCTCGGGCCACTTTGAAAAGTAGTCCACCAGCGTGATGGCGTAGCGACACGCAGGCTCCGCTCGCTCAAAAGGGCCCACGACATCGATGCCCACCTTTGACCAAGGTCGCTCTGGCAAGGGCACTGGCTGGAGAGGGGTCGGTGACGTCTTGGCGCTCTTGTCTGAGGTGTTACAGATTTTGCAGGCGCAGACTGCACTACGCACTTCTGCGTTCATGCGGGGCCACCAATAGAGCTCCCGAAGGCGTGCTTGCGTCCTCACAATGCCGTTGTGGCCCTCGTGTGCTCTGGCGACAAGAGCGCATCGCATAGTCGTGGGGATGACGAATTGCTCCCCGCGCAGCAGGAGACCGTCGTTGACGGAGAGCGCATCCTTCAGGTCGTAGAAGATGGCCGCATCAGCGGAGAGAGCGCTCACCGGTGGCCACTTAGAGGTCACATATCTCATGACAGCGGTGAGCAGAGCGTCATTCGCTGTCTCTTCTTGCAGCTGTTGCTTCGTGATGCACTCTTCGTCTAAAGCGACAAAGGAGATGATCTCGTCGTCGAACTCCATCCCCTGTTCTTCCTGTGACATCGGCAAGCGGGACAGGGCATCTGCTACCTGGTTTTCGGCACCTCGCTGGAACTCCACCGTGAAGTTGTACTTCAGTAGGCGATGTGACCAACGGGTGATCCGTAGCGGGCGACGTCCTGCTCCTCCGGTGGACAGCAAAGACACGAGCGCTTGGTGGTCCGTGCGAAGGGTAAAGTGGCGGCCCCATAAGTATATGTGCCACTTTTCGCACGCCCACAAACACGCAAGCGCTTCTTTTTCCCCGACCGAGTATCGCCGCTCTGTCGAAGTGAGCGTCCTTGAGGCGAATGCGACAGGGAAGACGCCGTCACAATGACGCTGCTGCAGCACAGCCCCAATGCCGTATGCCGACGCGTCTGTGGCCACGATGGTGGGCAACGTGGGGTCGAACATTCGTAATGTCCTGGCAGATGACAGCAGCCTCTTGACTTGGTTGAAGCTTCTGTCCGCCTCGTTGTCCCAGACGAACGGAGTGTCCTTCCGCAGGAACCTTCGAAGAGGTTCGACCTCAGACGCTAACCGAGGCACGAAGCGAGAGTAATACTCCACCATCCCCAGAAAAGAACGGAGTTGGGTGATGTCCGTGGGGACGGGGGCAGCGTTGAGTGCATCCACCTTCGTTTGTAGAGGAGCAATCCCTTGAGCGCTGACTTTATGACCCAAAAACGAAAATTCTGGCACATCGAACAGGCACTTGTTGTTGAGTTTCAGTCCAGCATCCGAGATACGCCGCAGCACCTCACGCAGACGGTGTGTGCTCCTCCTTGGTCCTGCCAAAAACAACAACGTCGTCAAGGTATACCAACACACCTTCGCAGTCGTGAAGCATTTCCGACATCATCTGCTGGAAGGCTGCTGGCGCCGATGCCAGTCCAAAACATACTCTCTTGAACCGGAAGAGACCTTCGTGTGTAATAAATGCGGTGAGGTCCCGGCTATCCTTGATGTAGCGGTACTTGGTGGTAAGCAGCCGCTAAGTCAAGCTTGGAAAAGTGTTTGGCACCATGTAAAGCATGCAGAAGTTCTTCTATGTGCGGAAGAGGAAAGCTATCGATAACGACAGCTTTGTTGGCTTCCCGCAGGTCCACGCACATTCGAATTGAGCCATCTTTCTTCTGCACCACCACAATTGGTGATACCCATTCGGAGGAATTAATCCGCTCGATAACCCCAGCCGCTTCCAAGCGTCTGATTTCTTCCGATACTGACTGACGCGCTGCTAGAGGAATACGTCTCATTCGATGACGAACGGGAATGACCGAAGGTCGAATGTTTACCTTGTGGACAACGTCCTTGACACGGCCAAGACCCGGACTGAAGAGGTGCTCGAAGTTGCTCATGGAAGGTGGCAGGTTTGGCTTTACTGGTTCAGGAACCACTGAAGCTGCAGCCTGTGGTGGAGACGATGCTGAGGCCAGCTGATTTTGCACCCTTGCCGACCACTCGTTTCTCAATGCACTTGACGCTTCGTCCTGTGGGGCCGGTGTCGAGCTCATCCTCCTCTCTCGGCGGGTCGCCGGAACCCTCTGTGTCTGTATAGAAGCACGACCGAGTGGCGCCACTCATCTGGATGTCGAGGGCTACAACAGCGTCCATGCCGAGTAAAGAAGTACCACGGTCAGCAATGTAGAAAAGTACTGTTGCCGCACGCTCCCTGAACATTACCGGTGCCTCGAAGGCTCCCAGAATGGTGATGGGTTGCCGAGAAAAGTTCAGGAGCTTCACAGGTGGTGGTACAACTGTCGCCTTGCTCGCGAAATATCGGACGAACATGGCACTATCCACGATGGAGACGGCTGACCCCGTGTCAAGAAGAAACTGCAGCGTCGAGTCAAATACCTGGATGCTTAAGTACAGCTTGGTTTGAGAAGGTCCGGAAATGTGGGACACCTCCCACTGCTCGTCGTCGTCATCATAGTAGTCGTCGACGATCTGTTCAACTTGATCACGCGGGCGGCGCAGGAGGGATCGGCGAACACTTCTACAAGCGCGTGAAAAATGTCCCCGACGACCACAGTTGTCGCAGTACTGACCTCTCGCGGGGCAGACGTCATAGCCCCTGCAGCGTTCCTGACCGTAACCGCAGTTGGGACATGTTCTTCCGTAGCCGTAGTTCCGCCTTGGAGATGGTTGCCGCCGCGGTGATTCGAAACGCACTGAACGCCGAAACGCCGATCGTCCAGGGCTCTGTTGACGACTGCTGCGGTCAAAACCACCATCGCCGCTACGGCCGCAGGTTACGCAGCTCTGCTGGCTAGGCGAGCGCGAAGCGCGTGCGTTCATTGACCGGGCTGAAGAACGCCGCGTTGGAGATCGCGCAGGTGACTGACGGCGCGAGCGCCACGGCTCGTGCAAAGATGACGTCATCGGCTGAGGTTGACTCGGTGCGCGCCCTGTCACGTGGCAGGTCACGTGCTCCTCTGACGTCGTCGACGGCGCAGCTGGAGCAGTTGCCGAGGCCCATTCTCGAACTTCCCGGCGTGAGCGTTCCAAATCGAGGACAGTCTGCACGGCCACGCTGAACGGCAGCGCGGCGTCAAGTACCAGGCGTTCTTGAATCTCTGCGGAAGCAGCGCCCACCATGAACTGTCGGCGGACGACGGCCTCGGTGTCGGCGCCGAAGTTTGCCGGCACGGCCAATGCTCGAAGGGCTGAGAGAAAGTCGCGCAGAGATTCTCCTTCTTGTTGTTTTCTCCTGTGAAACCGGAGTTGTTGCAGGGTCTCGTTGACCGGCTGCGAAAATTCAGCCTCAAGGGCCCTGAGGGTCTCTCTATACACGTCGCGAGACGCTTGTCGGGCTTGCTGACCGTCTCCCGCTGGTGACGTTGCTGGCGCCGGTCCAACGGGAGCTGGTAGAGAGTCATAGATGCGCTGGCCTTCGACTCCCAGGCAGTTGAGCAGCTTTGCTTGGCGTCGTTCGGCGGAATATTCCTGAGCGCCAGTAGCCAATATGTATCGCTCGAACATTCGCAGCCATGATTTCCACGGTATCGGTGGCGTACCGGCCTTGTCCAGGAAGTTTGGTGGTGGCCGGTCACAGTCAGCCATGCTTGCGTCTGAGATGTCGGCTCAGCAATCGAGGACGACGTTCGAAATGGAACGCACGGCCATTGACAAGCAGCAACCGAGGTTCTCTGGTGAGCCCGGAATTCGTCGAAAGCAGGCGTCGTCGCGACGCAGGCACCCCCGCCGGCGTGAGCTTATGCCGAACGACGCACGTTTCCTCCGGGAGTGAGAGTGCCCAGGTTCAGCACCCTCGTCGCCAAAACTGTGGAGGAGGCCTAGAAAGCGACCAGCCGAGTCGGAGTCACATTGCAAAACTGTTTTAATTATCGAAGCAGAAAAAGAGAAGAACCTAAACAAACAAACAGACAGAGAGAGCGCGCGCTGCACAGCGCGCGCTCTTGGCGCGTGTCGTTCGGCAGCGGCTCAGGTGCTCGGGGACGCTGCCACCGATGGCCAGCAAAGAAGGAACAAGCAAAGGAAGAAGAATTTAGATCGTACAACTAAACATAACACCATATTACTATGATGAAGCAGAGATAATGACTCTACTAAAACTTCGTCGATCGTGGCCGCATTCCCGCCCATAGGCGGAGCTGGACAAACGCGATCCAGCAAATAGAGCATGGAGATCAGAGCATGGGAACTGTTATTTCTCAAGGACCCACTTTGTCGGGCTTCATGGAGGGTGAACAGAGAGTGGCTCTGGGCCTAAGAAACTACAAAAATAACAACGACAGACACCGTCGACTAAAAAATAGAAAGAGCTTTCAGCGGAAAACGACGTCACGTGGTTTATGAAACCAATTTAGTTTCATCGCTACGTTCAATAGAAAAATGGACGTCAGATGTCCTATGCACCCATTCTGTTTTCCCGGCGTAAATATTGATGTCACGTGACCTGACGCCACGGGACCCAAAGAAAATTCAGGTTTCCTTGTTAAATTTAAAGGAAATATTCACACCACTGACCTATGACGCAAGCATTCAGTTTCCCAGCTAAATGTTGCGGGGGAACACAAACGATATTAAAATAATTTATCAATCAACAACATATCGACGACAAATTGATACAACATTATTTTAATATCTCGATCATCGTATCACGTAACTTAACAAATGCCCGATGAACCCAAGTTACAGTCAAACTTCCATTCTTTGATCATTTGATCAAGTTGTCTTAAACCTAAGTTACTTTAATACACCCAGAGCGACAAGAAACTAACATTCCAAAACACATGTTCAAATCATGTGAAGAACAGATTGTTATAAATACTACTTTTTCCAGTAATGTTCACAAATGGAACCTGTTTCCGAGCTTATTGCTCCGCAGTCTTTGCGCCAACATTTTTATACCCACTGAATGACTAGCCCGATTTTTTTTTATGCTTCAAGTTTATTAAATATATTAGCTGTATTTTTGTGCGTTTGTACACTGGAAGGCTTTCTTTGTTCGTATAAAAAGGATAATTGCGTGTTTTTCCCAATCTTCGTGCAGTGTTCTATTTATTTTAGGAGAGTATGTTCACCAGTTATGGGTACAGTGGTTCCACACCTTTGCATTTTTATTTGGGTATTTCATCTGTGTATTTTTCATCTTTGCTCCCCGTTGGAAGTAGTATGCACAAACAATAATATGAGAAAAAAGAGTTCCTTGCATGGCCCTAATTCGCCAAACAAGTTTGAAAGTTCGGATTCAGTGCTGGTAATTTGCCTGTCGTCAGGCATCTTGGTCTTAAATCAATAAACGAGTGTCAGTGTGATGTTTCGCGATCTAGTTGTTCGGTTTTCATGTGGCAAATGGGGGATTAAATTGAAAAACAAATGCCAATTTTAGGCGTCACTGCTGGTTTTATCTGTGGTATCTTTGGCTCAAGTCAGGCACTTTGGCAGTTAAGTGGCGAGTAAAAAATAAATATCTACAGAAGCGCAAAAAGTACTCGCGCACTAATTAACTTAAGAAAAGCCACATTAGGCGAAAGTAGAGTGCCTCGAGTTCATATTGAAATACAGCGCGAAGAGGACAAGTACAGATAGACGAAAATACACAAAACAACCGTTGGCTAGCAACTGATATTAATGAAACGAAAACATACACAAGGTTTCGCTTTGTCTTGTGTTTTCTCGTCTTTCTCTTCCCTAGTCGCGCTGCTTTTATTATGAACTTTCACAAACTCGCCCAGTTGTTCATATTAGTACGCCTCGAAGTGCCGAACGTGCTCCAAGATTGGCGTTTTCTCGACTCGCATACTTGGGTTATTAACTTTTTCTGTTATTACGAAACGTAACTTGTAGTTTCCTGAAAACTCTACTTTTTCTCTGGCCCACATCATCCACAGCATGGATCCTGGTTAGAGGTAGTCGCCGCATTTGAGGTAGTGAAAGCATTGTTGCACATCGACGGCGCTGACCTACAGTGAAAGAACAAAAAAATTCGCTTACAAATTTGTACAACTAAAGTAAAACCTATAGAAGTTTATCAACCACTTGGTATTGGCGTGGCTACTTTAGGCTCCATCAGTTCTGACAATGCCAAAGTCTGAACTAGGGTCGCGCTTATCTGGCGATGAATGCAAGCTTAACCTGTAAAGCAGTTTGCAGTACGGAATCATTCGCAGAACATTTATGTGCGAAAAAATCGCATTTTGATTTGTGGCTGAATTTAAAATAAAACACCGGACGGAATGTTTCTAAACGGGACTTCCTCGCATAGCTTCGTCTCACCTTCCGTCCAGATCGAAGCGGATGCTACGAGAAAAACGGGACCAACTCCAGCAGTGTCAGCAGTGCAAGTCACTAGGCTTGTTACTGCCATATGATTGGTCTCAGCGATGAAAAACACGAGACAGAACCACGGCGAACACCATAATGGCGCCCTTTTGACGCTGTGTGATTCGTCATATAATCTCGTAGCATCGGCTGCGTCTGGACGGGAAGCGTGAAACGAAGTTATAACATTCTTTTTTAATCGGTCACACGCGCAAAAAGTATCTTGAGTACGTGTACGTAGCTGCTCCCTGCAGTCTTCGCGGCTGTGGGCACGTCTGGTAACCTACACAAGATGGTTTGTTCGCTGACTTTCTCTTTTGTTAAGACAGAACGTTTTTTCGTGAAATATTATTTAGGCCAAATGGTCTCGGCGACCGAGTACGGTAGTTAAAATCGCAGCAGCTGAACTCTGAAATATAATCTTATATATTTACATAATTATCACTCTCGTGCGACTGTTTTGTTCGATCGGATACACTGCGAGTCATTTTTAGGTTGGTGCAAACCACGCTCAATATTTATTGCACATTAATAGCGGCTGACATCTTAAAGAACGTAGAGCGCGTCGAGACACGAGAGTCTCGTTATTCGCTCCGCAGCTGATACGATTTCAGCATTAGCCATAGCCTCTCTATGCTGACAAAGACTGGCAGACCGCAACGAGAAGCGAGCCGCCGAAATGGAAAAGTGAGCGGCAGACAACGGATGAGAGGAGAGCCACGTGACTGGCGCCCGCTGCGGCGAGACGCCGGAACAAACTTCTCCGAGCGAACAAGTGTGTTTCCGGGTCCCCGCCGCTGCGAAAGCGTGCGCTGACGTCCAGGTTCCCCGAGAAATGACTCTTTGACGCTCTGTGCTACCAGATCCTCGCGCCCTCAAAGCTGAGACTGGCACTCTATGGCCCCGTCGTCCAACTGCCAGGCCTCGTCAGTAGAGAGGAGGCTATGCATCTAGCCGATAAGAACAGCTGAGGAGCGAATCCGATTCAAGAAGTGTGAACACAGTAAGCTACGCCTGCGTTCGCCTCACCAGTTGCCGGCTACAGGCACATTCGCTCTCATTCCCGAACACCTCGGCGAAACAAAGCGGGCCGGTTTACGACATGTTTACGCTTATTGCATCGCTCACGCTTGCGCGCGTTCTTTCGGCGCACCCTCGCATTCCACGATTGGCCAGTGTAGTGATAATCAGATACTCGGGGGTCCTTCGCCGTGCCCGGCAAGCTTCCCAAGCCATACTTTCCGGAGAATGGCATAGCAGCACACATCGTCTACCGGTGTAATAAGTCACCGCGTAGATGCGCTCCTTGCGTCCGTCAAACAACATATCCCGAAAAACTCAGCTTCCTCGTCGACGGCGACATCGCCCACTTGCAGCCGCTCGCCGCAGATTCCAACAAGACCTGCTCGAAAAGCAGCAATGCGAAAATCGCCGGGTTCACCATCACTCAGTGTAAAGAAACCGCAAGATATCCTAGAGACAGGCATAACATAACACCTACCTGACCCTGAATGTTAGGTCTAATATTCCAATCTGGCACTGTATGTGAACGGTCGGAACTAGTGTCTTACAAAGCTGATCTTAATATACAAAAACCAAACATATATGTTGCTAAAACAATATAATTATATCTACACTGACGTTTAATTTTACGCATGATTGCTACAGACGCTGATCCGATGAAGCGGAACTGGTGGCAGCCACAAAGCAACTTTTCCCTTGCGCTCTACCTTCCGTTGTTTTTGTAAATTTGCGATAAACAACTTGCCGAATTGTCAGCCTCAAAAAAATCAAAGTAGTATTGCAAGCAGTTCCTGTTTTCTTATTTGTTTTGACTGCCGGTGCCAAACGCAGAAAAACGATAAGCGCCGTGACAGTACACTTTGGTCCCGCTTGATTGACTTTATTGGATTGTTTTTTGGCGTGTGTAACTTTTTTCCCTGAATGAAACACACCTAAAAGCTTGAGTCTGATAAATTCGACTCGCTAGAAACACCTTTTTAGTGAGAAGTTCAAATCGCGTTCGGTCTCGTAGGTTTATTAATACAGTCATTTTTTAACGGCATCAGCGCTGAAATTTAAGCTAAAATTTAGTCCTATTTTTAGGAACGCTATTGCAAGTACTTCGTTTCACCTTATGTTCGGTCAAAGCCGCATACGAGCCGAGGGAACAATTAACTAAATAGCTGTCAGAATTGCACAAACACAGAGTTTGGTCGTGCTGATGTACAATCGCGAAGTTATCATGAGCCGAAACAGTATTTCGTGCTTTTATGGCGTATCTGCCGCTTTTGATCCAAACTAGAAAGGAAAATGCAAAGCCCTAAGTCTCACCTCATACACTTCCGATTTAGTAATAGTCTATATTGTTTTTAATACTGATTGATTTGTTCGACGCCCATAGTGTCGTCTGCGTCCGGAATGCTGTGTGAAACATACTGATACATTGTAAGACTTGACATTCTAGCCTTTATAGCTTAAACCGCTTACGTGCAACATCTTCACGATGCGACTCAGTCGTAAAAGAAGTGGTTCAAATGAAGTACACTGTTGAACAAAACGTTTTGCTTCACTTAAAGTGACGCTTCTTCTCCTTCCATAAATGAGTAGCTATAGGACTTATAAGAATGTAAGTGCGACCTTCTCAAGAAACTATAAATAAATAAATAAATTAATAAATAAATAAAATTTTTTTAATATTTACATCGCGAGACAGCCATTTCGATATAAAGATTTTGAATCGCTTTTGTATGAGGACGCTCCTACCAAAATAGTCCCATTATTTCGAATGCCTATAATTCAAAATATGGACCGAACGAGCGTCCAGCGCAAGCCTAATGAAATTAGCTAGTTTTGACGCTCAATGTCGTTGACATCCAAAATGTCTCCTTAGAGTATCACTCTTCTAGTACCGCCTGCTGGCGTCCCACGCACAAGCTTTTTTGAAGTGTAAAATCAACAGTAAAACGCAGAGCGCAAAAATGCTGCCGCACTGGGTTCCGCATTGTATTGTATGTGCGCTGGTCCACCCAGTTAATTTGGCACGCTAAAAAAAGAATTCGGGAAATTTTGCTTGTTACATGGCGTTTCTAGCGGCCAAATATTTTATGCGTTTGTAAGGTTAGTGTCCATTTACGTAAAATGAAAATATATATTGTATCGGTTGCGTCAGGTTCACCTTCTTCGCGTTCTCGATTCGTTCTGCAGGAAAACGGCAGGTTGTAGATCGGCGGCGGCTACCGAGGTGAGCGTGTCCAGGCAGTTGAGTGTGATCATAGCATGTAATGCCTCTTCCAGCGGTGTGCTGACTCTGGCCGGTAGAAAGGTCCGTTATTGAAATAAGCAGAGAGAAATAATCAGAAATTGGTCGCGGGTAAGATACTATGTAGCATTTCCGTAGAGAGCGGCGGTAAGGGTACAAGAAATGAATGAAAGGAGGGCGGGGGGGCGGGGGGGGGGGGGCTAATGCTTCGGGTTGAGTCGCGCTTGATAGTCGCAGCGAACTGTTGCAGCTCAAAGGACGCGAGCTGGGCTGCTCGCTACTGGTCCAGGAGGCACGGATGAGCTGAAGATTGCGAAATCACGGCTGCCGGAGTGGCGGCTTCGCTGTTTCAATCAGACACAAGCGCCTCGCGTTGGAAACGAGCTAACGACGAAGACAGCCGATACAGAGCTACAGGAAGCTAATATTATTGCATTCTATAAATTACGACAGCCCGTCTAGGACAACCTCAATGACGGCGTCTAAGACGACGTCGAGGACGAAGTCCTAGAGGACGATCAAAGGGCGATGTCTGGGACTTTCCCAGGGGACGAACGTGAGGGCGACTCCAAAGGCGACCCTATACGACCTTATGGACGACGTCATGACGACCTTCTAGGGCGACGTCGAGTGACGATGTCATACGTTGGCTCGAAGAGGTGGGTGCGGAATGGTGCAGTGTGAAAATCGTGCGCTGATATGGCATACTGCGCTTATCTACTGCGCAATAGGACGTCAGTGAAAGGCCAACGAATCGGGGAGAAGTACAGCATCGCATTAAAAGCCAATTAAATGCGGCGCACATCCTTCGTGCGATT